>JAQZBX010022805.1:0-31287 GCA_029593785.1 Cabassous unicinctus | reverse complement strand
GATTAAAAACTCACGGTTCTGGTTCTGTCGTCGCGATTTCTCTCTTTTGTCCCTCTCTCCTCTCGGTGGTATGCAGTCTTTCCCTGCTGTCCTAAACCCTAGAAGATCTATTTTGGGTCTGTTTCAGCCTGTTCTCTAGCTATTTTTCTGGAGAAGAGATTCCTGTGTGTTACTAGTCAGCCATCTTCCCAGAAGTCCTCTGTTATGGATTTTTCAGGATTTTCTATATATAGGATCATATCCTCTGCTAATAGGGAAAGTTACATGTCTTCCTTTCCAATTTGGATGCCTCTATTTCTTTTTCTTGCTAATTGCTCAGGCAGTAACTTCCAGTACAATGTTGAGTCACAGTGGTGACATTGGGTATCATTGTCTTGTTCCTGATCTCAGAGGGAAAGCTTTCAATCTTTCACCATTAAGTATGATGTTAGCTGTGGGCTTTTCATATATGCCCTTTATCATGTTGAAGAAGTTTCCTTCTATTCTTAGTGTTCTAAGTGTTTTTGTCAAGAAAGGGTGCTATATTTTGTCAAATGCCTTTTCTGTACCAATTGAAATGATCATGTGTTTTTTTCCTTCATTCTGTTAACGTAATGTATTACATTGATTTTCTTGTGTTGAACCACCCTTACATTCCTGGGGAAAAAACCCACTTGATCATGGTGTATAATTCATTTAAAGTGTTGTCTGATTCTATTTGCAAGTATTTTGTTGAGGATTTTTGCATCTATGTTCTTTGGAAAGATTGGTCTGTAATTTTCTTTTCCTGTAGCATCTTTATCTTTAAGTATTAGGGTGATTTTGGCTTTATAGAATGAGTCAGGTAATGTTCCCTCCTCTTTAATTTTTTTGAAGAGTTTGAGTGAGATTGGTATTAGTTCTTTTTGGAAAGATTTGTAGAATCCACCTGTGAAGCCATCTTGTCCTGGGCCTTTCTTTTTTGGGAGGTTTCTGATGACTGAGTCAATCTCATTACTTGTGACTGGTCTGTTGAGGTCTTTTATTTTTTCTTTAGTCAGTGTAGGTTGTTCATGTGTTTCTAAGAATTTGTCCATTTCATCTAAATTGTCTAATTTGTTGGCATACAGTTGTTATTCATAGTACCATCTTATGATCCTTTTAATTTCTGTGTGGTCAGTGGTGATGTCCCCTCTCTTGCTTCTGATTTTATTTGCATCTTCTCTCTTTTTTTCGTTGTTAGTCTAGCTAAGATTCTGTCAATTTTATTGATCTTTTTAAAAAATGGCTTTTGGTTTTGTTAATTCCCTCTATTTTTTTGTTCTTAATTTCATTTATTTCTGCTCTAATCTTTGTTATTTTTTTCTTTCTGTTTGCTTTGGAATTGGTTTGCTGTTCTTTTTCTAATTCCTCCAGGTATTCAGTTAGGTCTTTGATTTTAGCTCTTTCTTCTTTTTTAATATAGGCATTTAGGGCTATAAATTTCCCTCTTAGTACTGCCTTCACTGCATCCCATAAGTTTTAATATGTTGTGTTCTCATTTTCATTTGCCACAAGATATTTACTGATTTCTCTTGCATTTTCTTCTTTGGCCCACTGACTGTTCAGGAATGTGTTTAACGTCCATATATTTGTGAATTCTCTAGTTTTCTACCCATTGTTGATTTTCAGCTTCATTCCAGTGTGGTCAGAGAAAGTGCTTTGTATAATATCCAATCTATCTAAATTCATTGAGACTATGACCTAACATGTGGTTTATCCTGGAGAAAGATCCTAAAGCACTTGAGAAGAATGTGCATCCTGCTGTTTGGCGTGCAATGTTCTGTATATGTCTGTTAGGTCTAGCTCATTTATCATATTCAAGATCTCTGTTTCTTTGTTGATCCTCTGTCCAGATGTTCTATCTATTGCTGAGAGTGATGTATTGAAGTCCTTTACTATTATTGCAGAGGCGTCTATTTCCCTCCTCAGTTTTGCCAGTGTGTGCCTCATGTATTTTGGGGCACCCTGGTTAGGTACATAGATATTTATGATTGTTCTTTCTTCTTGACAGATTGCCCCTTTTATTAACATATATTGTCCTTCTTTGTCTCCTATTATAGTTTTGCATTTTAAGTCTATTTTGTCTGATATTAGTATCGATATCCCAGTCTTTTTTGGTTACTGTTTGTGTGGAAAATCGTTTTTCAACCTTTCACTTGAAAACTTTTTGTGTCCCTTGGGTCTAAAATGGGTCTCTTGTCAATACCATATAGATGGGTTCTTTCAGAATTTTAAGTATTTAAGTATTTCAACCACTGCCTTATTACCTTCATGGTTTCTGATGAGAAATTGGCACTCAGTCTAATTGGGACCCGCTTGAACATAACATATTGCTTTTCTTTTGCAGCTTTCAGAGTTCTCTCCTTGTCCTTTGCATTTGATAGTGTAATTGATATATATCAGGGTATAGTTTTCTTAATATATATACTGTTTAGTGTTCTCTGAGCTTCTTGGATGTGCATATTCACTTCTTTTGCTAAGTTTGGGAAGTTCTCTGTCATTTCTTTGACTATTTTCTCTCTTCTTCTTCCAGGAATCCCATAACGTATATATTGCTGTACTTGATGGGATCCCATGGCTGTCTTAGGCTATTTTTGCTTTTAATATTTATTTTTTCTTTTTGGTCCTAGGCTGACTCATTTCAAATTCAGTGATTCTTTCTTCTGCTAGTTCCAATCCACTCTTGAAACCCTCCTGGACATTTTTCATTTCAGTTATTGTGGTCTCTGACTCCAGTAGTTCTGTTTCATTCCCTTTTAACATTTCTGTCACTTTTCTTAGATTTTCATATTGCTCATTCATTGTTTGCCTGATACCCTTTAGTTCTTTCTCTGTACTGTCCTTCATCTCCTCAAGCATTTTAAAGATCATTTTTTTTTAAAGACTGCATTCACTATGTCTACATTCTTGTCTTCTTCATTGGTGTTCTCGGTATTTTTATCCTCTTCCTTTGGATGGGCCATCATTTCCTGTTTCTTTGTTTGCCTTGTACTCTTTTGTTACACACTGTACATTTTAATATTTTTATATGTTAACTCTCAGATTTACTCCCTGGCATGTCTGTTTCTTGGTTTTGTAATCAGCTGGTGATAAGACAGGAATTTTTCTAAGCTTCAGTTCTCCTTTCAGGAAGGTCTGGCCAAGACAAATGCAGTATGCAGGGTTGTCCCTGTCTTTTTGGGCCTCTGCCTCATCCTGTGTTTTTGTTAGTTGTTTGGAGTTCTTCTGTTTACATGAGTTTGGTTGTCCTTTCTTTCCCAGGAGACAGGTCTCCTTCTCCCAGGTATTTGTCACTGGCAGTTCTTTGTCCTCTAGTTATTTTACACTCCTTTCATTGTCTCACACTGCTTTTGCCTGGAGGGCAAATTCTGGGAGGAGGATCACCCCAGAGAAGACTTTCCCAAGTCAATCTTTCCCAGTCAAAAATCGGGCCAGGGACTCATGTAGGGGGTGTAGACTAGCTCTAACGTGCCCTGGAGAGCGTTTAGGAAGGGTGCCAAAAGCTTCTCCAATGGCTCCCCAATGCTGAGCTTTTCTGGCCTGCACAGCAAATGCAGCCCTTCAGCTAACTGTCCCCTGCAGCCCAGAGGATGTGCTGCATGTTTACATCTCCACTGCCTTCGCCCTTCTCTGGGGAGGGTTAAAACAATGGCTGCCTCTGCCTTTGTGGGGGGAGGGAGAATTGAAACAATAGCTGCCTTCAGATCTGGGAACCAGTGATTCGAATTCACTAATCAAAAGCTGTAGTCAGTGATTGGCCGGGACACACCTGTTCTTGGGGAAGAGAATTTTTACATCCCTTTCTGTCACCAGCAGCTAGCCAGGGACTGGCCCTCACTGTGACCAGCTGTGAGAGTGGGGTATGGACACCAGTAGCCTCTGCAAGGAGAGAGCAATTTACAGTTCACTGTAATCCATCAGCCTCTTTCTCCCTCTCTTCCCTGGATTCTGTACAGTGTTCTTCTGGCCTCTGGAGTTTCAAAATAGTTGTTTCAGACAGTTCCTGCCTATTTAATAGTTGATTTGGTGAAAGGACTGAGTCCTGGAGCTCCCTACTCCACCATCTTCCCTGGAAGTCTCCTGAAGCATTGTTCTTTTTAACGTTCAAATTGTCACATTTTTTGGCCTAAGGAAACCCCTTCAAGTTGGCTTCTGACTGTTTCTGACATGAACCCTGTAGCCTTTGATAGCTTCCTTGATTTCTGTTATGACAAGATGTTCCAGACTCATGTTGTGCATTGTTTGCCTGAGACCTGGAAACATGCATTTGTCCAAGGAGCTCTTGTTTTTAGTGTAGAAACTAATTGAATTAGGTATATGTTACTGGGTTAAGATAGGTTTTAGCCTTTTTAATGGGCAGAGTCAGGAAATGCTTTTTTTTTTTAAGAAAACACATCATGAGTTTATTCAAATATTTGCAATTCAAATTAATAGTAAGGGGGTTTTACTTAATTTCTTTGATTTTATATTTCTCTCTGTTCTCTTATGCGGAATATCTTGGCTCCTAATGACATAACTCAATTAAATATTTACTTTATCAAATATACATATTAGCTTTTGAATAATAATACCACTAATATTATTAGTAGCAATCATATTAATAATAATATGGGTATATAGTTCTTCACAATATAATTACTAATAAGAGTTGAAGATCTATTGGCAGTGCTTTTTGTCCTTAGGTTATATGCCACTAGGGATGTACAATTAAAATCCAAAGTCACTGGAAATAATTTCTTTCTGTGTGATGGTAAGCCAAAACTCAATAAAGTTAGTTTCATTTGTTTCATTTTGATTTTAACTTTTAGGGATTGTTCTTAAATTTTATATTTAATTTTGATTTATAATTATGTAAAACATTTGCATGGTTTTAAAGTCAAATCTAAAAAGGAAGCTACATTCAATTTACTCTCCATCCCTTGTTTTCCTCCACCCTGTTCTCTCTCTGACACTGTAAATAACAATTTTATTAGCTTTTTATTCTTTCCTTTTTAAAAATGTTTATATATGTGTGTGCATTTGTACTCCTCTGTATTAATTCTCTACAGCTGCATAACAAATTGCCACAAACTAAAAGTTTGAAACAACCCCCCTTTATCAGCTCACAATTCTGTAAGTCAGAAGTCTGGTCACAGTGTGGCTGGGTTCTCTGCTCAGGGTCTCACAGGCTGAAATCAAAGCATTACTCAACTGTGTTCTCATCTGGAGCTTGGGCTGCTCTTCCAAGCTCATTCAGGTTGTCGGCAGAGTTCAGCCCTTTGCTGGCTGTTGGCCAGGGATCATTATCAACTTCTAGAGGCCTTTCTCATCTTCTCCGGCCATTCACAGCATAATTGCTTGTTTTCTCTCAGGCCAGCAGAAACGTATCTCTCTGGTCCTCTTCAACTAGCTGGAGAAAACTTTGCTTTTAAAGAGCTCACCTGTACTAACATTCCATACTAGTTAATTAGTAAATTAGCTTCCCTACTGTTTTTAACAGATGAACATTATTCTAGTTGCTAACAAATTTAGTTAAGCAACCCCCTATAACTGGACATTGAAGCTGTCTCCAGTTTTGACTGTGCTTTAGCTTTTTTCATATGTTGCCAGATTTTCCTCCATAAAGGTGGTCCCAACTAGACTGTGTGTGAATGCCTGTTTGTCTTCACCAGGGGTCGGCAAACTACAGCCTGCAGGCTGGCTGCTTGTTTCTGTAAATAAAATTTGGGAGTCCTGTGCTTTATGCATGATTGTTCTGTAAACCCACAGTTTCTCTAATAAAGAAAAAAAAAAAACAAAAACCAACCAAACAAAAAAGAGCTCACCTGATTAGGTCAGATCCACACCCAGGTTATCCCTCTTTTGCCCTATAATATAGCATAATCACAGGTGTAACATCTCATCATATCCACAGGTTCCACCCACATTTAAGAAGGTTATATAGTGTGTACACAAGGGGATGGGAATCTTAGGAACCATTTTAGGACCCTGCCTACCATACCCCCTTTTCTAAGATTAAAACATATTTCCACCATTCTGCCTTTGCTATCTTCACTTAGCAATATTTTCTGCAAATTATCCCAAAAAAGTACATAGAAATAGTTCTTCATTCCTTTTGATGTTTCACTTACACTTCATTCTCTTTTTAAAATTTCCACACAGTAAAATTTACATTTTTGGTGTACAGTTCTATGAGCTTAAACAAATACATACCACTACAATCATGATACAAAACAGTTCTACCATCCCCCCCACCCCCCCAATTCCTTATGTTTCCCCTTTATAACCAGCCCTTCCCATCACTTGCAATCCCTGAAAAACCACTCATCTGTTTTTGGTTCCAGTAATTTTGCCTTTTCCAAGAAAATGAAATTATAGATTCTACCACTTTTGAGTCTGGCTTTTTTTATTTAGCAAAACGCATTTGGGATTTAACTGTGTCAGTGATATATCAATAGTTTGTTGCTTTTTATTGCTGAGTAGTATTCCATTGTATCAATTACCACATTCTGCTTATCCATTTACCAGTTAAAAGACATTTGGGTTGTTTCGGTTTTTTGCAATTATGAATAAAACTCTTATAAGCATTCAGGTAAGGTTTTTTGTTTTTTGTTTTGTATGAACATAACTCATTATTCTGGATAAATACCTAGGAATGGGGATTGCTGATTATATGTATTTAATTGCATAAAGAAACTGCCCAACCGTTTCTGAAATGGTTGTACCATTTTTACTTCCAATCAATAATTATGAGAGTACCAGTTCCTCAGCACCTTCATCAGCACTTGGTATTGCCAATTTTATGTTCAGTTTTATTTGGTTTTGTTTGTGTAACCATTCTAACAGATATGAAGTGCTATCTCATTGTGGTTTTAACTTGCATTTTCCTAATGACTAATGATATTGAGCATCTTTTCCTGTGTTTAGTCACTATCTATCTCTCTTCTTTAATGTTCTTTTTAAAAATTTTGCCCATTTTTAATTGGGTTATTTGCTTTCTTATTATGAGTTTTGAGAGTTCTTTCTATATGATGACTATAAATCCTTTGCCAGATAAGTGGTATCAAATATTTTACCCCAGTCTGTGGCTTGTTTTAGCATTCTCCTAATAACATCTTTTGTAGAATGAGAGTTTTAAATTTTTATGAAGTCCAGTTTATCAACTTTTTCTTTTATGGGTCATCTTTTTGGTGTTGTATCTAAAAAGTTTTTGCCTACCCCAAAGTCACAAAGATATTCTCCTATGTTTTCTTATAAAAGTTTTATAGTTTCAGATTTTACATTTAGGCTTAAGATCCATTTTGAATTAGTTTTTATATAAGGTGCAAGGATAGGCTGGAGTCATTTCCATATGGATGTCCAATTATTCCACCATAATAGTCAAAGACTATTCTTTCTCCCCTGAAATGCCTTTGCACCTTTGTCAAAGATCAATGGACTATATTATATATAGGTCTATGGTCCACTTTAACTTCACTTTTGTATCAGGTATGAAGTATGTATCTAGGTTCATTATTTTTTTACATATGGACATACAATTTTTCCAGCACCATTTATTGAAAAGACTGTTCTTTGTCCTTTTCCATTGAATTGCCTTTGCACATTTCTCAAAATCAGCTGAATGTATTTGTGTGGGTCTACTTCTGGGATTTCTATTCTGTTCCATTGATCTATATGTCTATCATTTTGCCATTATCACACAACCTTGAGTATTGTAGCTTTATAATGAGCTTTGAAATCAGGTAGTTTAGTTTCTCCAAACTTGTTCTTCTTTTTCAAAATTGGCTATTCTAGTCCCTTTGCCTTTCTGTTTAAATTTTTGAGTCAGCTAGTCAAAGTCTACAAAATACCCTGATAGGATTTTGATTGGAATTTCATTAAATATATAGCTCAGTTTGGGGAGAATTGCCATCTTAGTAATATTGAATCTTTGAATCCATGAACATGGTACATCTCTTGATTTATTTTGACCTTTGATTTCTTTCATAAGAGTTTTGTCATTTGCTATATATAGATCCTGCAGATATTTTCCTTGATTTATGATTAAGTCTCTCTGCATTGAAATGCTATCTCAATAATCAGTTTTTTAAACTTTAAATAAATAAATATATTAATAAAAGACCTCTGTACTGTATCTGTGTCAGTCTAGGTATGCACAGGTCCATTGTTAACCAGAATTGTGAGGAGCGACTAAGAGGAGTCCCAGTGTGAATGCTGAGTGAGCTACTGGACATGAATTGACATTTGTGTGTTGTTTAGGCACTGTGAATATTTAGAGCAAAGTGATCTCTCTACTTAAATGAAGCTCTTATATTAGTAATGATATGATTAGTACAGATGGTAAATTTCATTAAAAGCAATGAGCTGAATGAACAAAAGTTTCCCATTCTCTTTAATACAAAGGGTCTAAACAGGTGCATTTACTATCACATGCTAAAATAATCTGTCTTGAATGAGTCTTGAAAAGATCAAGATGTAAACATGAATTTAAAATTGAATTCTAACAAAAGAATTAGAATTTTATTCACACAAACAATAGATTGCAAAGCTTTCTAATCAGGCAAATTTCACCTTAAGATAGAAGTTAACTATGAATCTCCTGAACAATGAGCACTGCCTTCAATTTGTATAATAATTTGTCAATTTAAAAAATTAAATTAAATTGATGCATACTCAGGAGAGTAATTAGGCTACATTGCCTATGTATTTTCAAGACGCATTCCTGTGCATACTTTGAGAACACACATATACAATTTCTGGAATATTAAAAGGCTGCTATTTCCCTGAAGAATAATAAATTTTGGAGATGTCTATGCATTAATATGCATTTGAGAATCACCTGAATAACTATCTCATGAACTTTGAAAGAGACACACAGCTATAAGTTACAATCAATATTTACTTCAGTGAGTGTAACTCATTTTAGGTAAAACCAAAGTCAGAAAGCTCAGCTCTCTGGGGGAAAAAAAGCAGCAGAAATTATATTATTGTTTTAAATGAAGTTCTAATTTGAAGCATCATTTTCAATTATGACAAATAATGAAATCAATGCAAGGAAATTGGCTGGTATCTGGCCCTCTGTGGCCCTGGATGAAGTGTAATGAACAAAAAAGAGCCACTGCCAGACTGATTCTATTCTATTTCAGGTCTTAGTTATTTGTTTCTGCCTTATATACTTCTAAAAGCGATCCCTAAACATAATGTGCTAAAATAACAAATTTTATTTAAGTGATAAAATAGATTGAAAACCAAAACTAATCTTAAAAAATTTAAACATGCATTTATCATTATGACTCTATGTCACTTTAACCACCTGTGGGAGAAGATGTAAGGATTTCCAGTCCACATTATCATTTGGGCTGGGAACTGATCTTGTCTGCCAAGACATGAAGTGTAAGGAATCATTACAGGCCACTGTGAGCACAGTGAGGAGGAAAAGGAGTCCTACACAGGGCAGGAGACAATACACAGATGCATGCTTATTCCCGGGGCTGGGAGAGCCGGAGCATCTGCTCCACTGTCACAGTGGAACCAGAAGTCTCGGATGGCTCACTGGGTGAATCATTTAATATTATTTCTAAATATTACAATAAGATCAGGAAAGACACTGAAAAACACAAAGAAAGTGTAAGTTACTCATAACTCTAGTGCCAAATCAGTATTAAGATATCTCCAAGATACCACTGATTCTGACTTTGCCCTGAATTTATATACACAGATCTACAGATACACAAATCTTTCTATCCATATATATATATATTTAATTTTTAGGAGGTACTGGGGATTGAACCCAGGACCTTGTATCTGGGAAGCAGATGCTCAACCACTGAGCTACACCTGCTCCCCTATTCATATTTTTAGTGAAAGGAAATGTGCTTTACATATTTGTAAGCAACTTGGTCCTTTTTCACTCAAGATCATAACTTCGATTTTTATGTCAAAACACAGACCCCCCCCTCGTTCTTTGTGCCTGTCTGGTGTTCCCTTGTGGGGCAAACCACCCTTCAGTCAGTCTCCCAATGAGGAGCGTTTTGGCTGCTTCTCCTTGTGTCTCTGTGGGCTTTTGCAGATATTTCTATAGGATTATTCCTTAAAAGGAAATGCTGAGGGAGCAGATGTAGCTAAGTGGTTGAGCGCCTGCTTCCCATGTATGAAGTCCTGGGTTCAATCCCCAGAACCTCCTAAAAAAATAATAGTAATAATAATAACAATAAAAGGAAATGCTGGCTGGATGAGACTGATGAAAGCCAAGGTTCTAGTTCCACTCTCGTTCTATCACCCAGAGACCAGAATCATACCAGCAAGTTCCAATGCTGCCTCTCCACTCTTGAGGGGACGTCTCAGGCACAGAAGTGAGCTGAGGGTGAAAGAGGGCCCTAGTGAGGCTGGGGCAAGGGTGGTGCTGATGGTCAACGTCCTGTCCCGCATTCTGCCCTGGGGTTTGGCACAGACACAACCTGAGCTGCAGTGGGTCTGGGGTCCTGCCTCCAGGGACAGTTCTCTCCTTCCCCGGTGTCAAACTGCTCAACTGAAGACATGCATGGGCTCAAGGCTTCAACTTTCTCAGCCAGGAACCTGCGAGTTTGAGTGAACTGCCCCAGTGGGTCCAGTGAGGACAAGCCACTAGGGCCTCCGCTCTCCCTGCTCCAACCCAGGTTGCCCAGGAGGCCTCTCCTGGATCCCAGGAAGCATGAAGGCCATGGGGCCTCTGCTTGCACTGTGCAGGCACCTAGAGCTCAAACCCAGAGCAATGACCACATGTGCATACACTCTGCAAGCACCCACCAGGCACCTTCGACCTGCCCAATACTGGCCTGGGTGCTGGGTGGGCTCCAGGGAACAAAGACCCACCCTTGGGGGGCTCCTTTCATCCCAGGGAATATTAGGTGGTGAAAGGTGCTGTAGCAAAAACTATGGGGAGGGAAGTATGGGGGGAGGGGGAGGGCTGCGAGGGTAGCAGAAGGGGAAGGCCTGGCTGAGAAAGCCACCTGGAGGGGCAAGAGTCAGCCTTAGCCTTGAGTAGGATTCCCCCAGCAGAGGGATGGACAAGGGGCCCTTGGTGGAACATCCTTGTTCCCATACATGGACTCAGCGCCAGCTCTGCAGTTTGGCATTTTCTCTCAGCTTTTGTGTTACTTAATTTGAGTCAGAGGAGAAGAAAATGTTATATCCAATTATTATAGTGATTTTAATTGTAAACTTTAAAGGTCTTTTATTATAGACATTTAAAATTTTAGACAGTAGTAGAGAGAATAGTATAATGAGCCCCTACGTATCCATCACCCATCTTCAGTTTGATTTCATATATTCTCTCCGTCCCGGCATTTGTCTATTGCTTTGCCTTAAAGTCATTTCAGACAACAGATCAAACCATCCATAAATATCCTGGTATGCCACTAACATAAGGAAATTTTTTTTCTGAGGTTCCAGGGCTAGGACTTAAACCCCGGACCTCGTATGTGGGAAGCCAGTGCTCAACCACTGAGCCACATCAGTGCCCCTGAGTTGATTTTCTCGTTTGTTTGCTTTCTGTTTGTTGTTTTTTTGTTTTTAGAAGTCACTGGGAACCGAACCCAGGACCTCCCATGTGGGAAGCAGGCACTCAACTGCTTGAGCCACATCTGCTCCCCAGGAAAGTTTTAAAAAACATAACTACATTATCATTATTGCACCCAACAAAATTAACATCATTCCATTCTGTCTAATTCCTTGACCCCATCAAAATGGCTTTTTATAGGGCTCTTGTCCAGCTGAGACCCAAACAAGGCCCCACCACTGCTTTGTTTGATGGTTTCTGTCTGTCCATCTGGCACGGAGGCGCCCAGGAACCAGGTGGATAGGATGCCCACCCTTGGGCGGGCCTTTGTGCCTTTGCCCCACTGCCCAGTGCTTGCTGATGGGCTTCAGGGGCAGGAGGATGGGTGCCCAGTCCCACAGCAGGTACCTGTGTTCGCCAAGGCTGAGGCCGAGATGGCCCTCCCCCAGGGCTGGTCCTCTGCCCTCTGTGCTCAGCACCCCTCCACCCCCACCTGGGCCCAGAGCTGCTGACAGAGGCCAGAGAAGAGGTGCTCAAAGCTCCCACCAGGGAGGCGGCATGGGCTAGCCCCAGAAGCCAGGAGAGGTGAGTGTGGGCTCCTGACATCCCTGTGGCAGCTCTCCCCCTGAAGATAATCTGGCCATCTGTAAGGCCGCCCTCCATGGGCGTCCCATTCTCCAAGGCAGCATCTCCTAAGGAAGGGTCCAGTGACCAGATTCCACAGGATATGGAAAAGCCTTATGGAGTGGGAAACAAAGAGCTCTGAAGCCACAGAGTGAGGGGACTGCTCCGTCAGGGAAAGCTAGACCTGGGTGTTCCCTGCAGGACTTTGCGCCTCTGTCTGCTCGGGGATGAGTCTCCAGTGAAGGGGTGGTGTGTGGGTTTACCAGATGTCCTTGCCCACCGGGGCCCTTGTCTCACAGGAATCTCTTGGGACAGGAGATTAAGGAACAGCCTGTTCAACCTTCACCTCCCATCCTGTCCAGATGTTTGGCTTCTTCCAAACGATTCCAATTCCCCAGGTGAAAGCAAATTCACTGGAGCCTTTGATCTAACCCAGGCCCAACCAGCTATGTCACCCTTTGTCCAGAATGCAGGGTACCCTGCAGGATGGGCTCATTCTCTGTGGGTGCCAGGGAGCCTGCCCCAGTGGCTTGGCAGTCAACTGCCTGCCCACTGCTCCCCTTCCCACCTGTACGATCTGTGTCCTGAACATCAATTCCCGACCACCTTCTGGGACATGGCATCTTCTACCAGGCCTTGCTGACAGCCAGGGACTGGTCAGGGAGTCCTGGGTGTTCACGGAAGCCTCACTGGCACAAGGGCGCCACCCAAGGAGTCTTGGAGAGGGACAGTATTCACTTCTGCTCATCAGGAGTGGACATTGCGCTGGAGCAGGCAGGCTGAGTCCAGATGCCCCTATGTTTGCACCGGCACCAGGACAGGTTTCTGCAGCTTTGAACGTGAGGGAGGGGAAGGCAAGAGACTGAGGAACAGTCCGGTGAGGTGCAGTGGGGCACAGTGGGGTGGGGGAGCCCCACTGGGAAAAGGAGAGCGGTGGGCAGGCTCCCCTACTCCTGTGCACCCCCAAACCTCCCAGCCGGCCTCAACAACCTCCCCAGATGTACAGCCATGAGTTCAGCAAAACATTTCTTATCCTGATAATATTTTGGCCTGCATGACGTCTTGCAGTAAGATTGAGTTCCATGCTTTTAGCTAAAATATGAAGTAAACGAGATGTAGATCCTTTTATTCCTTTCAAAATTCAAGGGGTGTGTGTGGGAGGGGTGGAGATGTGCTGCATAGTCCTGCTCCTGGGAGGACCTCTGGGAAGCTGTGGAAGCTGCTTCACCCCTTGGCCATTCCAGCTGTCTCTGAGGGGCACTCTGAGCTGCCCCTTCTAGCCCAGGCCTCCCGATGCTCCTTCAGGACTGTGTGTTTGTGTGGGGGGAACGGCCCCACACGTGTGCCCCTGCCTGTCTCCTGGTGGATTCCTGAACATTGGGTTAGTTGCTAACAGTCCCTTTCTCTCAGCCCTGGAGAACCGGTATGAAAACAAGTGCCCAGAAAATGGCAGATTCTAAGAGGGCCAGGCCCCGGAGGCCAAGAACGTGGGTGAGAGGGTAACTAGACTCTGGGGTGACTAGGGTTTGGAGCAGGAGCGCCTCACTCCAAAGGCTTTGCTTTTCGACTTGCTGCTGTCTTTTGTCCGTGGTGTTTCAGTCCATGTAAATAACCACCTCTCGTGGTGCTGCTCTCGGGGTGTTGTGCGGGCAGAGGATGCACTTGATTGATCTTCTTGCAACAAGACTCAAGACGCAAGACAGAAGTGAGGGACCTTTATGGAAGCACCCAATGCTGGCCCCTCGCAGTTTCCTTAGCTAGACTGCAGAGGCTTATAGGAGGGCCTGTTTCTAACTCGGGGTCCCAGCGGCTTGAAGGACTTTCGAGGGTGGGAGGCCAGCAGGATTGCTTCAGTGCACTCTAGTGAGAAAAGCTGTGCCCCTCCTCTCTGCACAGCGGGAAGGCTCTAAAGAGGACCCCCGTCGTTCCTTGTCTGTAAAGCACGTGGGAGCATAAAAGCCCAGGCGCTCACAGGGGCTTCTGCAGCAGGTTCACACGGCCCATTGAGTCTGTGTGTGGTTTTGAGGCTCGTTTGGGACTAGTCACCAGGAACTTCAGAGATGCCAAGTCTAAAATAAAGAAACTCTGAAGGCCTGATAAAGGATTGCGATGAAAATGTGAGACACTGAAGCTGTCAGCCTTCAATGTACCCAAAGTTCAATGTAGGATGTTCAAAACCTGAAAAGCCCCATGTGCTCAATAGTCCTCAGCCCAGCTCTCTCCCCTTTGCCACACTGAGCAGCGCCAGCAAGGCGGCAGCCTCGGTCCCCACGGCTTGCAGTACTGTGCATCGAAATGTCTTACCTGTTCTGAGGCCCAAACTGCCAATCCAAGCCGGCCACTGCAGACAGGCCCGGGCACCTGCGTGGGGTGGTGGGGGCAGCTGCAGGGCCGTCCTGCCACCCACACACATTGCACGAGCAGGCTCACCGGAAACTGTCATCCGAGAGACACCGCCAGAGCACGGGACACTGAAGGCGTGGGTGCCTGTGACTGCCTTTACAAATTTTACACTAGAACAGAGGTTGCCTTTCCTCCAAGGCAGGCTGACTGCAGACTTTTTTTTTTTTTGGTATTTTCACTTATCCTTTCCTAAAAATGCCAACTTTTCTTCTTTGATAAAATGGTGAGTTAAGTGCCAAGTGGCAATGGACTGAGGTACTTGAAATTGCATTTTGCTTCTTCCTACAAAGATTTTGGGGGGCTAAAAAAAAAGGGGGGGGGGTGCACATGTGTGATTCAGCCTGTCAGTTAGCCCCAAAGCTGTCTTTAGCAAAACAACTTGAGTGATGCAGTGCCACGTTCATATTCTCTTTGGGTTGTGTAGTCTGCTTATTCCTATACCACAGGTCCTGGATTTAAATTTCCCAAAATGACAAATGTAAACGGTTTCACTATAAATGGTCATCTGGTATTCACAACACAAAATAAGCATTTGAATATTTATTGTGAGCATGCAGCATTTTTCAGAGAACATACAAAGATCTCTTACCACAATTATCTTGTTCCAGCTTTAAAATATTAGCTGTCACTTCTTTCACGGATCTTGTGAGAAAGGAGAAGTCCTTCTTTCTTTAGCCCTTTTTCCTCAAGTGCCGTTGCCCCCTCATTCACAGCTCTTTGTGGCCACCTAATCTGGCCGATTATGCCAGTGACACGGCCACAAAGCGGCATGACTGACGTACCTGACAGCTCTGGCTGGTGAGAGCGGCCACGTGAGGAACGGCCTTTGTGGGATGAGTACCCCGGCCGGCCGCCTGGAGGGATAGGAGTGGGTCGCCAGGCACTGCAGTCCCTTCTCTTCCCCACGGGCTTTGTCCTTCTAGCTTGGTAGCTCGACGGCACTCCTGTGCACACCTACCTATTCCATTTGTTGCCAACTGAGCACCAAGCACCTGGCACAGCATTCCATGGTCCCCCTTGCACAGTGCAGTGAGCGGCCCCCAGTCCTGCCAGCTGGCTGGATGACCGAGTAGCCGGCCTGTTGGAAGCAGGTCTCCTCACTCGTACACGGATCTAGTCCCAGCTCTCTTCAGTCAGACTTCCAGCTCCAACACCTGTTGGAATCCACATGAACTTACTCAGGGATTAGCAATTTAGATGGCTCGACTAGTTTCTGGTACATTAGGAGGGGTATATTCTCTGACTTTTGTTTTTATTCCCCCAGGCTACAGAAATAATATTTATAGTTAAAAAATCAATCATGGCGGAATGACATGATGTGAAAAATAAACCTCCCTCCCACCCCCACTTTCGCAAAAGCAACCTGGTTATCAGTGGGGTGCATGTTCTCCAAAATGGTCTTCTATGTGCTTTTAATAACACCCAATATCATTATTAATGGTTTTCCTCATGGAAAAGAACCACAGTAAATTTTGTTTTACAACTCGCTTTTTTCTTTAATTCTGTCTTAGCTGTTGTTGCATGGCTGCCATTTTAGTAACTGATGTTTAATCTTTTAGGAGGTAGTCTCAGGCTTAGGTACTATTAAGGATTGAGTCATGTCCCCCACAAAGTCATGTTCACATCCTAGCCCCGAGTTCTGTAGGTGTGAATCCATTTGTAAATAGGGTCTTTGAAGATGGTATTAGTTAAGGTGAGGCCAAACTGAATCAGGGTGGGCCTAATCCAGTATGACTGGAGTTGGTTTGTTTTTAATAATCCTGATAGATGCCCTCCATGTGACAGAGGCAGTGGTTGAGTGGCCAGCAAGCCCCCACCAGGCTAAAGGCTTCAGAGAAAGCACAAGCCTGCCAACACCTTGATTTTGGACTTCTAGTGAGATAAATTCCTGTTGTGAGAGCCAATCAGCTTGTGGTATTTGTTATAGCAGCCCTGCTATTACAGGCACCAAGGAAAACAACTGACAACTCAAAGAAACGAAGCTCAGCTTCCTTTCCCAGAGCTAAAGAAAAGATATGGCACTTCACTCTGGAAGGGAACCGGCCCATTGTCTGCACTCTCAGCAGAGGAAAACTGTGACTTTCGTCATGGTCTAAAGATTTAAAAAACTAGAAACATTAACACACACACCTCTTAAGAAAAGGAAAAACCAAACTTGCAATGCAACATGACAGCTAGAAGCTGGCATCACTGAAGATAACAGATGTGGTTAGAATTTAGCTTCCTTAAGGCAGGGCAGTTACATGAGAATTTCCAGGGGACCATTCCAGATTCCGCAGACTCTTTACATTCTCTCACCAAAAGGCACCTGGGTTGAGTGTTAGTGTAAAAAGGCCAGGGTGCCCAGCCCAGAAGGCAATTCAATCCCTTAGCTCTCTAAGCCTCAGTTTGCTTATTGTGAACACCCTTCATAAGCAAAGGTGACAAACGAGTGTAAAGCTAACCAGTCAATTCTGCTGTCTTGAGAATTCACGTGATGTGTAGTGTCATTACCAATCTCGGCAGTTCAGAAAAGCCCCTTGTCAGTGTACCTCGGAATCCTAAACTCAGGTTCTTTAAAATGAAAAATTGATCTGGAACTTTATTGGAAGATGTCATTTCAAAAGCCTTCCAAAAAATACTCTGCCTTTAAAAGCTATGTGTACATATTGAATGAGATACCATCTTTCACTATTAGATTGGAAAAAATAAAAGTTTGGTAACTCACTGTGTTGGCAAGGATGAAGAGAAACGGGCATACATTTCTGGCAGGGATAAAACTTTTTATCACTTCTGTGGAAAGCAGGTGTCAAAATCTATCAAAATTAAAAGTGCTCTTACCCTTTGATCCAGCAATTCCACATTTCTAGTATTTTATCCTATAGATATACTTGAACATGCAAAATGACACACGTATGAAGACAGTCTTTGTAGTACTGTTTGCAATACAAAGACTGAAATAACCAGTATGTCCATCAAATAAGGACTGCTAAATAATGGTACAGCCATACAAAAAAATACCATGCATCCATTAATCAGCATTTCCTCCAACTGATTCTGCAGAAGGGCAAATTCGTGGGTCTACCAAAAAGTAAGGAGGATCTGGCTGAACCAAGTGGGGACAAGTTTCCTGTCCCACCTGAAATCATACCCAGAAGAAAGTTGCCTACTCCTACTAATATGTCAACCCTGCTTACAGAACTAAAAACACCATCCTTCATGTGTTTATATGTATCATTTGGGGTGTACATTGTATGTGGGAGAACAAGTTACAAAAACAAGAATTCCAGTGGTAGTTCACCTCCTCAGCAACTCCTCTCCCTCAATGCCCGCCTGCTTTTCAAAGCCCCATGTGGCATACTGGTCCGACAGTGCACTACCAACTCACACCACAGCTCATCCTCACGGGACCAGAAAGGAGGTAGCATTAACTTTCACTTCCATAGTTTCCCTTGGTGCTCAATAAGAGCTGAATGCTTACAGTCTTTCAGATTTGTGTACATTTTGAAACTTACAGGATTCTTTGCTCCAGAATGCCTAGATCTTTACCTAGGATTTAATTTTAAAAGATGACACAAAAGAGTGCCCATTTAAGATCAAGAGAGATAGTTTTTTAATCATAGAAAGATCAGTAGTTGTTCGATTGTCTCTATCCCTTTTATGTGTTTACCAATGTAGCTGATTTCTAAGAGTTTTTTATATCTGCAGTGCAGTTATTTTTCTATTTCATTATGCACCCACTGTGTTAGTTATCTACTGCTACATAATCAATTATCACAAACTTAGTGGCTTAAAACAACACACATTTATGGTCACAGTCCCTGGGGGTCAGGAATCTGGGTATAACTTTGCTGAGTGCTCTGCTTTAGGGTCTCTCATGAGGCTGCAAACAGTGTCCGCCAAGGCTCGACTGGAGTGCCCACTTTCAAGTGTATTCATGTGGTTCTTGGCAGGATTCACTTCCCTTTGGCCTGTGGGTCTGAGAGCCCCAGTTCCTAGCCGGCTGTGGGTTGGAGGCTACCCTCAACAACTTGTCACATGCCCCACACCCAAGATAGGAAGGTGCTTCATTAAAGCTGACAAGGGAGAGCTGCTAGCAAGATGGAAGCCAGAATCGTTTGTAATCTAATCATAGAAGGTGCACCACGCAAGGTGGCCATATGTTATGGTTAGAAGTAAATTACTTATATATATATATAAAAAAAATAACATTTATGTAAGAAAATACACATATATGCATATATATTTATATATCATTTTACAAATATTGGTATGTACTGTGAAAAATCTTGATTTTTATGAATAAAAAAAAATGTCAAAAAAAAAAAAAAAGTAAATTACTAGGTGGTGGGGGTCATCAGAGGCTATTAGACAAACAAGTAGAAAAGGTCTGGAGCTCAGAGGAGAGGTTATGAATCAAGGAATCAATCTGGGGCAAAGATGGAAAGGGAAACAGTTTCCAGATGGAAAGCCTATGCTGAAGCCTTGCCTTTCAGATGCTCCTGCAAATTAGAAATTTATAAATGAAGACAGCCAATGGTCTGTAGAGGTTGCTTTAGTGATGACCAGCTGCAATGAATCACTTGTTCACATCCAGCCACTCTTAACACTGCAGCATCAGGTTTCCAAAATCTGGAGCAGTAAGAACTGCATATTCATAAAAAGCTGTAGGTGCTGTCTATTTAGAAGCAGTCAATTTGTAAAGCTTTTGTTTGTTTAACCCTCCTCTTTTTTCTGTCCACCGTGAAATAGAAATGGAAACAGCACAAGCATTATGAATTTAAAGACCATGGTAATCTTTTTAGGAAAAAAATCAATATCACTGTTTAAAAATATTTGAGGCCGAATATTGTCAATTAAATACACACCCAAGTGTGAAGCCACCTCACAACTGATAGAGAAAAATCTAGAACTGAAGTAGGCCAGTATCAGTAAAGTATCAACTGTTTAGCTTGTGAAAAACATTTTTATGAATTTGATTTCTAAGCAAGACTTGCTAGGAAAGAGAACAACGATGTGAAGAGGAAAGAAGGTATTTGTTCTACTATCCTAAGGTCACAATCATTGGTTCTTACTGGGTTAAGCCATGAAAGGCAGCGTTTTACAAGTTCTGCAGTCTTTCTACTCCTTCAATCATATCCAATTGTGATCAACTGCAAGCTACTATATAAATACTCACAATCTGGGATTTTTAGCTCAGGCTCAGAAAACTTTATCAGGAGATTTATTGGTAATGGTCAGAAAAACAATGAATAACCCTGTTCCTCCAGGGTGACACCAGGTAAACCATGACACCTTCTCTGCTTCAGGCCTGGCCTCAGGGAAGACTCCACCTGAAGAGAACAATTTCCTTGAAAGTAAGCTGTCCTTTCTACTCTGCACAATTAGCTAAGGGACAGAAACTGAGAAGAATTTCTTCAGGGAAAGGAAACTGTAATGGAGGAGAAAAATCACAGAACAGCTCTAGAACCTTGGAAATAATTAGCAGAATGAAGTGATATTCTAATTCCTGTATATGACATCATATTAAAAAAATTAAAAAAAAAAAAAAAAAAAAAAAAAAAAAAGACAAGTTCAATGGAAAATTAAGTTTATTTCTGGATATATCACATTAAAATAAAGGTCATTTATTCAGAATATCAAAATCAATGCAAAAATAGAACTATTTTCTCCCCTGTAAAAAGTAAGTATAATACTGTAGGCTAGATACATGATATTTTAATTAGGTCTTCAGTATCGGCTTCTCTAAACAAACAAAAAAATCTACAGTTAAACATGTCGAAGTTATCAT
The DNA here is from genome assembly GCA_029593785.1 of Cabassous unicinctus. Taxonomy (NCBI): domain Eukaryota; kingdom Metazoa; phylum Chordata; class Mammalia; order Cingulata; family Chlamyphoridae; genus Cabassous; species Cabassous unicinctus. The sequence continues at coordinate 10,975 of JAQZBX010022805.1, read as the reverse complement.
ACAGAATATATACAAAAGCATAATTGTAGTGTAGAAAAATGAAGTTACCAAAATATAACTTAAGTATTTACACAAAAGGTATTCTAGTTAATTTTTTTCAAGAGCTTCACCTATTAGCCGAATAGCAACACTCTTGCCTTCATCTGTTTGAATAACTAGCAGAGCTTCGAATTTGCCCACCGACTTTGGTTTGAACTGCACTGGCATGTTGATGTAGTGCTGGGCTCTGTGGAAAGAAAAGAAGATATCAGCAGCACGACGCCACTGTGGCAGCAGTCACCCTCAGCAGAGAGCCTGGGAGACAGCCCAGTGGGGATGTGGTGAGAGAATCAGAACCTGTAAGTTACATTCAGTTTAAAATTTGTATTTCTATTATTTAATAAGAAACTGATACAAAGGAAAGAAAAATCTAAAATCTGATTCAAATAGTAACACATACATATTCTTGGCTATCCAATAAATTAGAAAAAGGGAAATGAGAGGTCTCATCTATTGTATATATATATATGACTTTATAGTCTATCCCCAAAAGCAGGTTGCTGTCTACCTAAAAAAGGGTTAAAAGAACACCCTAAATACCCCTACTTTAATTCAGGTAGCATATTGTACTAGAAAGAATATTAAACCAACTTGTCCCACTCCTATCATTAACAAGGCTGTACAGTTTTTGCCCCAAAATTCATATGAAACTTTTATAAAAAATTTCCTTGAAACTTTCTTTTCAGATTATATAGAGGCAGGTAATGAGTAGTTTTGGGGGACTTGTTTTATCCATAAAACTCTCTCCCAAGAGCTTCAAAATACACATTAATTACAGTGGCAAATGAGACTACAGACACTATCATAGCCTTTGGGAAGTACTGATTTCTCAGTCTTAATCTTTTTAAAGTGAAAATTTATAGCTTTTAGATTTTACTCCAAGAGAAGGCACTTCATCCTTTAGTCTCATCTCAGAGCTACAAGTTTTCAAGTTCAGCTATCAAAACTGATATATGCTTCTGTTTCCAGTATCTTTCTGATAAAACCCAGTACTGTGTTAGCTTTTTGGTAAACAACTGCACATTGGGCTAGAAATTTAGAGAACAGTTTAATTATTTCAAAGCCTTTTTCCTGGATATAACTGAATAGCATATATATAAGTTTGGGTTATCTTCCCCAAATGCACTATACCTTATTTTCCTGTGTAAAAGCTAATGTGCGTTTAAATACAAACGAACAAATAAACAAAAAAAACCAAACACTGAAACCTAGCCCTGTGTCTTTGACTACTGTGGCCACTGGCCAATTTAATCTAATCATGAATTCCAAAAATATAATTGGATCATGCTTGTAAACTGACCTGTTAATTTGGGCATGACTGAGTTATGATTGGGGCGTTGACTGGGCCACGTCAGTAGGGCGTTGAGCCCCACCCCTTGGTGGGTGGGGAATCAAATATAAAAAGCATGGCAAGAACAGAGTTGAAGCAGTTCTTGAGAAGCAGTTTTGATGTTGGAAAGTAGGCCCAAGGAGAAGAGAAGCGAGCCGTTCGCTTGATCGTCTATAGCTGACCTTGTGGAGGAAACAGGAGCAAAGCCCGGAGAGAAACGCAGCCCTGGGAAGAGAGGAACCCAAGAAGCCTGAACCCCGGCAAATGCCGGCAGCTGTCTTGCTCTAACACGTGGCAATGGACTTTGGTGAGAGAAGAAACTTAACGCTTTCTGGCCTGGTAACTGTGGACTTCTAGCCCAAATAAATACCCTTTATAAAGACCAACCCATGTTTGGTATTTCACATCAGCACCCCTTTGGCTGACTAATACAACTACCTATACTATTCTCTTTCATGTTAGCATTTCAATACTCAGAGAAATCTCATACAATTTTCCAACTTAAGAGGCTTTCTAATTTATGAATTATTAAAAATAATAAAATGTCCCAAAATAAATCTCTGTAGGATCCATTAACAAATTTCAGTATGGAATCTAGACTAAAGTGTTTTTAAAAATGTATTGTAATAGATATATATCATTTACTTTAGATTTTCAGATATTTGAAGAAACTAGAATTCAAGTTAGAAAGAACCATTAAGTTTAATACAGCTATAGAACACTACCATGAAGATGGATACAATTAAAACCGTTTTAACACCCCATACCCAGACACATACACTTCCTAACAGTAAAGGATCTTGAACCCAATGGAGAGATCTAGTTGAAAACCTCTTAATAGTTAATGACTAATTTCATGGCAAAGGACCACGAGAGCAAAAATGCACTTAGAGACTGACAACTGTGGAAGTATCCCCAGCCCAAGAGATCCAGCTCTGTTCACCACACGCCTCCCATTCACATGTAAAGGTTTAATCAAAACCTACAAATTACATAAACCAGGATTTTCTTTTTTTTTTTTTTTTAATTTAAAAAGAATACATGTTGTAGAAAAAGCAAACACATTAGCACATCCAAAGAAAGAGAAAAGAAGTAACAAATTATTTGGTTCCTGTGCATGGGTGAGAAGTAGCGCAAGCTCAATGACAGCATCATTCCCTGGCTTGTGGCTTCTTTAAGAACTGCCCCGGTCCCCCATGGCTGTTGGCTCAGAGCCAGGGCCCAGCAGAAGAGATCTGTCAGCCACACCTCAGAGGAGGCCAAACATGCATAAAATGGCAGGTGAAGAGAAGGCATGCTTCTTGGGGCTAAGTGGAATCATGACCAAATTATTTTTACAAAGATACGAGAAAGAGATGGGCATCCAGAAATCAAAAGAGAACCTTTTTAAAAACCTGTAATCAGCGTTTTCTTTTCCTACTGCTTTATTCATAATCTATCACTTTAAGTGGGCTACACATCCCTAACATACGTTCTCTCTGGTTATCAAGCGAGCTCACTCACCTCTGTACCAGGCAAAACCCTGTACTTTCGCAGGAATCTTCTGCCTATTGCTACTGCAATCAATCTATGGCCCCCAGGTCACACACCCAGTTCAAGCGCAGCACTGGGATTTTCAGGGCTTTGTTCAGCAGCTGTTCAGTAAGCTACTCACAATAGCCTGGGAAAAGATACATATTGGTACTGTAATTATTTGCTACTGTAACCTACACATGACCAAAGTCACATTCAAACTCTGGAAGTGTGTAGTTAAGGGTGTAACCTCTCGTGTGAAAATGGGATTAATGAAAGGCTGGAAATTGTTTCTCAGTGTTCTAAGAGCAGAGATTTGCTCTACCTGCCAAAGCAAGTCAACTGTTGCTCTCAACCAGCAATGATATTTTATGAGCCCCTGTCCAATGTCAAAGTGTGTAATATTTGGGGCAAATACAAAAGCATTCAACATTCATAATAAGAAAAGTATTCACTATTTCAGTTTTGTGGTAAAGATTCTCAAGTGAGGTTATTGTAGCAAATTTTTGCTCCTCTAAGATTTAGAAGATATCTGTTAAAAAGAAACTAGCTTTTCTGCCATTCTTTAAATAAAAATTTAAGCCTATCTCTGTGTCATGAGAAACAAGTTTTCCATGACTTAAGATTTACTTCATCTGGCTAAATAAATCAGAGAGTGAGTTCTCCACAGAATGCTTACATATATGATTTCTTTATTAATGATTTACCAAATTTAGACTGCATAAACCAAAATCATCCAAATCAATTGAGTTGCTGCTACTGAAATCGATACTATTATATAATTATCCTATAGTTTCATAATAATAATTAACGTGGACACTTTCTGGAAACTCATAATTATCATATTAACTTAAGTATCTGTCACTAATAAAGTATAAGATTATCATTATCTTATCTAATCTTTTAAGCATGAAAGTTTAACAAGATTTTAAAGTTTTAATATGTTCTAAGAGTATAAAGCAAACAAAATCTATCTTGCAATACTGTTTATTTTTTTTTTTTTTTTAAAGATTTATTTATTTATCCCCCCCTTGCTGCTTGTGTTTGCTGTGTCCATTTGCTGTGTGTTTTTTCTGTGTCTGCTTATCTCCCCCTTGCTGTGAGGTCTTGCTGCATCAGCCCACCGCGCCACGCGGGCTGGCCTGCCCTCACAAGGAGGCCCCGGGAAGCAAACCGGGGCCTCCCATATGGTAAACGGGAGCTCTATCAATTGAGCCACACCCGCTTCCCTGCAATACTGTTTAAAGTGCTAACTTATGTAAACTGTCCAAATTTTGCTTAATTTTTAAAAACATTCTCCATGTTTCTAAGGTCTTTTAGATGCCATGAACATGATCTAGCCGGCACAGAAAAGCAGTGCTCTGATATATGGCAGCTTAAAATCTTCTAGCCTGGAACAGCAAGTCAACAAAGCTCCACTCTATAAAAATGTCCACCTTTAAAATGGCCAGCAAAGTATACATTTTATATTTCAAAACTAGTGTGCAGAAAACAAGCTAAAATTAATCACAATACCATCTCATTTATAAGTTAAATTTCTCCTTAAAAAGGTTTTAAGCATTAAACTGAGGTTCATTCTCCCCTCTTGTTAAGGAGCCTATTAAATCCAGGTAGATTCACACCCCAAAAATGTTACTACCTTGTTTAAAAAATTAAGATGATGAAAAAATAAAGATGGCTAATATGAAAGTAATGTGACATTTTATTTGTAAAATTGTATTTTAATTTAGGTAACACCTATGAATTTATAATACCTCAAATGACAACTCACTATACTACAAAGATTTGCCATCCAAATTTCCCCTTATACCTCTTCCTGGAATCGATCCATTCAACTGGTCTCGTTTTTAGATTCCACATTAGAAATACTCTAATACTCTAAGAAATACATGGAACACTACTGCAAAGCAACAGGGTTAGATTCTTTTTCTGGAAAGGGTCAAGAAGGTAGCTGATTTGGTTTAAGAATTTCAGTTAAAATAGATTTTTTAAAAAAAATCTATGAAAGCAAATTAAGGAAAGAATATGACATCTAACGAGAATTTGAGAGCTGCTCCTGCTGCCACCAACATGGAGACTTTGTACCGGGTCCCCTTCTTAGTGCTCGAATGTCCCAACCTGAAGCTGAAGAAGCCACTCTGGGTACCCGTCGTCGGCCATGACTGTGTACGCTTTGGTGATGGTGTCTTACTTCCTCATCACCGGAGAAATAATTTATGATGTTATTGTTGAACCTCCAAGTGTTGGTTCTATGACTGATGAACATGGGCATCAGAGACCAGTAGCCTTCCTGGTCTACAGAGTAAATGGACAATATATTACTGAAGGACTTGCATCCAGCTTCCTGTTTACAATGGGAGGTTTAGGATTCATAATCTTGGACCGATCCAATGCACCAAACATTCCAAAACTCAATAGATTTCTTCTTCTACTCACTGGATTTGTCTGTGTCCTATTGAGTTTTTTCATGGCTAGAGTATTCATGAGGATGAAACTACCAGGCTATCTGATGGGTTAGAATACCTTTTGAGAAGAAATCAATGGATACTGAATCTGCTCCTCTTAGTGAAGTTTTAAAGGCTGTACCAATCCTCTAATATGAAATGTGGAAAAGGATGAATAGCAGCAGAGGAAGAAACATTTCGTGAAAACAGAGGAAGCTTATTAAAGCTTGGACTAAAATTTCTTCTTGGTAATATCAGAGAGACACAGTATTTTTTCCTGCTGACCTATGCTGGCATACCAACAATATTAAGTGGCATTTCTTCTTAGTTTTTCATTTCTAGAAGGAAATATACTCCATTTATACAACTATAATATTGAATAAAGTGATTTTTTTTTTTTTTTTTTAAAACAACTTCCTTAACAGTTTAAGGAGACAGCATTTCTGATTTTCGGATTAGTGTAAAATCAAGAAGTGAGATCCTGTAACTTGAGAACGCTGGGCAGTTGGTCAGCGTTACCTGTGGTGCTTTGCCTTTAAACAGAGTGTGTGATAGTACATTATTTCAGATATGTATGTAAGATTGTTTCCTGAACAATAAAATGAAAGGAGTAGAAATAATTTTTCTAATTAAAAAAAAAGAGAGAATTTGAAAGGACAATGTACTCAGTGATGAAAACTACAAAATGAATTTTTAGCTCTAGGCAAACCTGACTGCCACAATCTCTGGCCATAAAATGGGAAACAGTTATATAAAGCTCAATTTAACAAGTAATTTTAATCAGCTATTTTAAATAATGACCCTGCTAAAACTATAGATGAGCTATATGCAAACACTGTTTAAAGACTTGGTACTAAGCTCTTCAAAGGAATTTAAAAAAATAACCAATAATATTTCTTGAACTTTTCTTAGAAGCTTTTCAAAAACCATCAATTTTTTAGTTTGGAAGTGCCTGGAAATAAAAATCTGAAGTCCTTCCAAGAAGTTGTGACAGGACAGAATTATTTCACTAGTCTACTTTGTGTTTGAAGATATATCACTGCAAAGAGCTGGTTAAGATTGGGGATGTGAACCAGTCACAGAATAAATGGGGGAGCAGAGTTAGTAAGCCATTTACGATAAAATTTGAATTTAGGTAATAAGTGTTCAGAATAGATAATTTATACTCAGTTATTAAAAAGAAAGAAGCAGATGTGGCTCAAGCACTTGGGCATCCGCCTACCACATGGGAGATCCCAGGTTCGGTTCCCAGTGCCTCCTAAAGAAGACAAGCAAGACAGCAAGCTGACGCAATGAAGAATAACCATGAGGAAACACAATGAAAGACACAACAAGCGGGGGCAGATGTGGCTCAAGCCATTGGGCACCTCCCTCCCACATGGGAGGTCCCAGTTTGGTTCCTGGTGCCTCCTAAAAAGAAGACAAGCATACAACATACAGACACAGAGAGCAGACAGTGAGATGTTTATGGCATCTAAAACATTTTGGAATATTTCCCTGTCACTGACATGACCAGGGTGGTGGGGTGGTGGGGAGAAATAAATAAATAAATAAATCTTTAAAAAGAGTTACCACAATTGGGAACTTTAAATGACCTATTTCTAAATAAACTGTCAGCCATATAAAATGCCACTGTGTGTTTTAGCAGTACCCAAATAATATTATATTAGGATAACATCACTAGTCTTAAAATCAATTGGGGGAAGCGGCTGTGGTTCAATTGGTTGGACTCCCGTTTACCATATGGGAGGCCCCGGGTTCGATTCCCGGGGACTCCTGGTGAAGGCAAGCCGGCCCCCACAGCGTGGTGAACTGACGCAGCAAGATGACTCAACAAAGGGAGACAAGCAGACACAGAAAAACACACAAAAAAGCAAATGGACACAGCAAGCACAAGCAGCAATGGGGGGATAAATAAATAAATAAAAATAAATCTTTTAAAAAAATCAATTGGGGCAAACCTTCAGCATCTGGGGAGATCCACAGACTATTGTGAGACAAGAATTCAGACAGAGCATAGAAGTTGGAAAACCTGGATTTAGTAGTTTTTTTAAACTTGGAGTTTTCTCCTCTTTGTAGTTAAAGGGATTAAATGGGAAAGCACTGACATGAAACTGTGACGGTCTATCAAAATCTGTGGAGGTAGTATTGACAGATCCTGTCAAGAAAGGCCAACTAAAGGAGACTTATTAATAACAATAAGATACTAACAATTGCTGCGTTAATTAGTATCTTAATTAATTAGTATCTTAATTAACAATAAGATACTAACAATTGCTGGGTGTTTACTACAGCTGGTCACTATTCCTTGCTTTACACTTACTCATCATAAGAACTCTGTGCTGTCAGTAGCATTATCTCCATTTTACAAATGAGTAAAGTAAGGCTTAGAGAGATTAAGTCTATGATAATTTTTTAGACATGTTCACTGTTGAATCCTCAGGATTGATATCTACAGTTTGTGCCTTTAGGTCAGTCTCCTGGGAGGCAAAGGAAGTGTTAAATTCTCAAGTATACCAATAACATGTTTTATAAGACATAGTACAGGGAAGAGGTGGTGAAAGAGACAAAAGAGTGAAAAGACAGGGTAACAGGTGGAGGCAACAGACCTCAGCAAGCAATCTGTCAACATCGAGAGACAAGTGAGCGCCCACAACACAGCAATACTGGTCTTTGTAACTGTGAAAGACAGTCCTAGAATATGTGCAGAGTGATCCAAGTTTTCATAGAACAGAACATGTTTTTGGAATATTTCCCTGTCACTGACATGAGAGACCTTATAATAAAATTAATTAAAGATTAATTAAAGATTCAAAGATGAAATTAAAATTATTCCTCAGTATTCAGCCCAATAGAACCCTACTATTAAATTCTAAATAACAGTGACAATCCAGTTTGAGATTCCAACCTAAACGTACATAATATGGAAAAAAGAATATGAGCAAGGATGATAGAAAAATGGAGCCCGGATTTAAGAACAATACAGAGTATTTGAAGAATGACAAATGAAAAGTACCACAATAAAGGTTTTCCAATTAATCTGGGAAGGTTTTTGTTCTAATCAGTATTTAAATCCATGATTCTTAGAGTACCAGTGAAAATAATATTTGAAGCAGGAACAATTCTAAAAGTTGATCACGAAATAATTAGGGTTATATGGCTAGGAAAATCTGGTAATAGGAATCACATGCCAAGTCCAGAAGAATGTTAGAAGTTTTAATCGCTACACTTTAAAGTACACTTGTGGATAGTCATGAAATGTTTTTCCCTGTTGGCTTCTGATCTGCTTTTTCTACTTGTGAAGATGCATGTGCTTAATGCTCTTTGGTTTTGAAGACGAGGGATCTGCAACAGGAGATGACTGCACAAGTCCTAATTCCCACGAGGAACCTCTGTCCTGAAAACAAAGTCCCGTACTACCGAGAACATTTTCATTTATGATAAACTCACCTCAAAGAATATTTTGAATGTTTGACGTAGAAAGGCTCTCTGGGACTTAAAAACTTCAGCTGGAATTTAATATGAAACACTTTATGAAATTATGCAAGTTAGATATTTAGGATATATAAAACATGCATGCATTTCTTTAAAACACACCATGCATTTCTTTAATTAAAGATGCTGTCTATAAATTTAGGTATAACTACAAAATTAGATAAAACAAATACTCCTATGATGAAACACATTTAAGGGAATCTCAATATGAATTTGCTGTAGTTTTGACTATAGTAAATGTTATCCAGGAAAATGTATGTATGATGGTAGAAAAGAAAGACAACTTACAAGAGAAAAAGTTACAAATTCTAAAATTTGAAAAGCAATGGTAGTTATTTTTGATTTTCAAATTGAACTTACCATGAGTTTCTTTTCAAATACAGGATTAAGGCATTTAAAAAAATATATATTTCTATAACACAAGTTTTTAATTATCAGGTAAATGTTCATTAGCAAAGAGTTGAATACATTTACTTTTCCAAAACCCATAATATTTCCAACTTACCAAGTGTGTAATAAAAGAATTATTTCGCAAATTGACTTTTAATGTCCTTGATTCCCCAACTCTAGTTGGCAGAAACATATATACATCCTCTGGGGCATAAACGCCACGGTGAGTCAAGTCAACCTGCCTGCTTTGGAAAACAGGTTTAAAAGTTGTTTAAAATTCATATTAATAAATTATTGTTATATATTAAATTATGAACAGTTGCTCTAATTCGTTATTTTTCTCACAACTTAGTTTAAAAAGCATTTTTAATGGCAATTTATAAAATTAATATTGGGTAAAATGAAGACAGCAGGAGATGCTGGGTTGTGTGATGCTACCTAAAACAGCAACAACTCCTGTACTTAAACTGCCAGCAGTCACCCAAATGTTGGCAGGAAAATAAACTGTAATACAGTCATTTAATGGAATACTAAACAATAAAAAGGAACAAACCATAGGGACACTCAACAACATGAATAAATTCCCCCCAAAAATTACAATGAGTGAAAGAAGCAAGACCCAAAAGTACACTTGTATATGAAGCTCAAGCAAAACTAACCTATGGTGACAGACCTTAGAACAGAGCAGAACAGAACAAATCTTGGGAGTGGGGTAGAGGTGGACTATAAAGGGACACACAGGAACTTTCTGGGGTGAGAGAAATATTCTATACCTTGACTGGGTGATGGTAACCCATGTGAAATCATAGGCAAAGTCATTGAGTGTTGTACTGAATATAATTAATACTTCAATAAAGAACTGGAAAAAAATTCAAAGGAATGACAAAAACAACATACCCAGATATGAGAGTAGACGCCTCTGATACAGTTTCTCTTCGGGGCTTAATCAAATTATCTATTTTAATGAGGGTATCTGTAGAAATGTGTGCATTTTCAGGCTCATTTTCTGCTTTGATGCTCTGCATAGAAAAATTACAGGATGGGGGAGGAGAAATAACACTCTAGGAAAATATATAGACATTTACCTATCTGAACACTATTTCCTTTAAAATTTTTCAAGATTCAAGACTTAAATTCTCCAATATATGATATTCATTGCACTGTCCAGTTTCTTACACATAGACACACACACAAAAATATCTTACATAATTAAGTCAAACATGGGTTTCATGAGTTGTATGGACATTAGAACCAAATCCAGACATGCCAATCAATAAAAGACAATTAAAATTATGGGGCTAAATAATAGAATTAGTTAAATTAAGATAATACCAGGAGAATATTCTGCAATTTCAGACCAGTTTTTCCTATTGTTTTACTTAAGAGATTTTATTTAAATTCAAGTGTAATACTCACTTGTCCAGAGAGCTGAAATCTCAATGTATGTTTCATGTGAGGCTCTTTAAGAGGATGACACTCAACATCCCAAAATTGAGCATAATTCCCTCTATCCCTGGGCAAGAATGTGATGGAGACCTACAAAACACACACAACCCAGGAGAGAAATTTGGACATTAACCCACACACGTACTTAGATTACAACTGAAAGTTCTGATATGAAAAAAATTGAAGCAACAAATGCTTTGGCATTGGCTAACTTTGCCACTAATTGAAAAAGAATTACAACAATTCTATTTCTAGTAGGCTTACTATTATAGCGGATCCAAAGTACATTTCTATTTAAGGCTTTTTATAAAATACTCCT
>JAQZBX010022804.1:0-31283 GCA_029593785.1 Cabassous unicinctus | reverse complement strand
ATTTAGTTCCATGATGCTGGGTCATGAAGGTTTTGTGAAGTTTCAGCGTCCTAGTTATAAAACCCCCACTCACACTCATGCACTCATTTCCACAGCCTGAGATAGTGGCGCTCATCACTTTCCCACAGTCGCTGGGTAAATCTTCCTCCCCTTATTAATTTGGAAGCTGGAACATGGATATGCCTATTAACATAGGTATAATCCGATACCCAAGAAGGAGAATGAGTGGGTTAGCATGAAAAGCACAGAAGATGGAGAGAAGAAAGCAAAGCAATGCAAAGCAAAAGTCATGTTTTCCATTCTAGGGGTCATCAACCACAAGGGGCTAAAACAGGTTTTCAGGACGTTATGGGATTGCCCACAGAAATCCATCAAGTGATGGCTAGTCTGTTGATTAAAACTGTTCAATGTCGTCTATACCATATGCCTTTGGGAATCTTCAGACTGTTCACCCTGGCACTGCAGGAAGTAAAGAAGAGAAGGAAAAAGGAGAAATGAGAATAGGTTAGGCCAGAAGGTCTTGGTCTTGGCTGCACAGTAGGGTCACTTGGGGAGCTTTTAAACATTGTGATGCTCAGGTCACAGGCCAGGGCAGAGAAGGTAGGACTCCCGTAGGGTGGGGCCCAGGCAGCAGCATTTCTTGGAGTCCCCAGTCAATGTCATGTGCAGCTAAGGCTGAGAACTATCAGATCAGATTGAGAGTAGCATCTGGTAAAACGTGGGAAGGGATCTCAAATATTAAAAGAGAAATGCAGTGATGTTCCTCATTACTTAAGACTATAGACATTATCAGCGGCAATGCATTTGCTGCTCAGAGCAGATTATAGCAGGAATCTCTGGAATGGGTCTTTTCCTGTTTATCTGGGCTTTGAAGCAGCCGTGCATTCTTATGTTTAGCTCAAAAAGTAGCTACAGTTTTCGTTTTCTCAAATCAAATTTCTCTTGATCATGGCAGATGTTCTTGAGTAGTACCCGACCTAAGAAGATTAAAATCTTTTGAAATAAGAAAATTGAAAAGATATTATAAGTATAGCTAGTGCCCAGGTTTAGATACCTAGACTATTTTTAGAAATATCCAGCTATCAAATATTAGAGAAAAGACAACTATTGGGGGGAAAGATACTTTGCTCACTAAAATTAGCCCACATAAGATACTAGCCATTTACTTGACCAGCCAAAAGGTTTTAAAGGAAAAGGGAAGCTCACTTCAATTGAGTTGGCTCAAAGGTTTGTAGGTTTTCTGGGTTTGAAATGACTGAATTACTTTTGCAAATAGTAGGAGAAACAAAGGGTGGAATTTTGATGGATTTTCTTAAATTAAGATCATCTTGGGTTTAGGAAGCCATAAAAAACTGGCTTAAAACATAAAACATAAAACATAAAACTTAACATAAAAAACAATCACAAGATTTACTTTTAGATCATTTAAACTCCATTATTATTAGAAAGAATGCTTCAGAATGGCATATTATCAGAAATAAACAGAGTAATTTCCCCTTGTGGATTTCTTATACTAAATACACACAGATGATTGTGCTTATCTCAGTTATTAAGGTCCCAGGAACACCCTTCCTGTGCCTTTGGAAGTATCCATCCAAGCAACTTAGAGATAATTTCCTGTGATCTGCAGGTTAAAATATCAGCAATACTTATTACTATTAGGAGCAAGTTTATAAGTTTAAATCTTGCCAGGTTCAGCATAAACACTGACAATGATAAGTTGGGCTGATGAAAACCAATCAATACCATTTCCCACACTTCACTTCTGTAATGCTTCATGGGATTACTGATGATTAACTACAGAAGAATATATCAGCAGTAAAAATCAGTGTTATCTATGGCCCAAGTTTATTGGTCATTTAATTCTTACAAGTCAAATTATTTTGCCTTCATGTGGTTCTAAATTATATTAAAACCAGGCAAACCAGAACTGAAATATTTGTTAAGATGTAAAACTTTTATCTTCAGGATGAATGAACTTTAATGTAGATTTCTCCTTTGTTATAAGTAAACTATTACCTACAGTTATAAGTTGATAAAACTTAAAATGTGGGAAAGAAAATTTCTTCACCTCAGGTGACCAAAGCCTCGAACTTAAGGAATATTCAGGCTTCAGCATATCTTGTTTTCAATGAAAAGTGAATCTGAAGAGCAATCTGGTTACAGTGTGGTCAGAGGTCTGTGAAATATTTAGGCAAAACAAAAAAACAAACAAAAAATCCTAACCACCACCACCATCACCACCACACACGTATGCACAAAACCAAAACCAAGCAAGCAACCCAGGAGACACATTTCTGTGAGTTCTTGTAGAAGTCAGGGCTCCCGTGTCCTGGAGAAGCGATCTGTGGGCAGGTAGCCTCTGGAGATGCTTTACAGAAAAATGATTCTGTGGACAAACAAATTTGAGAATGCCGCATATTCTATTCGTCCCCTGGAGACTCCCGTGCATGTTAGTTTACTAATGCCATTGAGAACTTCCTCAGTAACGACAAGTGATCATTTCTGCTTCTCTGGTATATTCCAACATTGTTTGACCATGGACTTCTTCCCCACTCCCATTGCATTATTAACATTTCATGGAAGTTCTATTTCTTGGAACACACTTTGGGAAATAATGATCTATGAGGTATAAAGGCTGACAAGGGAGGAAAAACAGAATCTGCCCTGAGCAAAAGGCAGAAATGTTAAGTGAGAGCTAGAGTGCCCACACTCCTGGCAGGGCACTAGTGTCTCTTGGGACCCCTTTGCAGGCCTGTGATATCCATCTGACTCTGTTATTTGAAATCCTCCTAATTCCCTTGGGTGGGAAAAGAAAGACCTGGGTTGGAAGTGAACAATCATGGATTCCATTCTTTCCTCTGCAACTGAGTGTTTGTGGACAATTAACTTCCCAATCTCAATCTCACTTTTCTCAACTCTAAAATAGAGATTAAATGAAATCATCTTGATTGTCTTTTCTCAGTCCAATTAGAAGATTCTTTCTCAACTATTACAATTAAAGAAAAAGAAACTAGGATTTGCTTTATAAGAATTCCCCATATGACCAACTTGGAATAAAAAATGAATGAGGTATGAAATGAAAACCCTAGAATACAACTGTATGTGGATATGTGATTCTTAAGCCTCATTTTTTCCAGTCATTTTGATTAAGGATTGAGAGTCATAGGATGTGGCCATTTTTGGTACAGTACTTGTTGGCATTCCACAGTTTTAAATAAAGAACAGTCCAGAAGCTTTCATCAGCTAGATCTTTAATTAAAGCCAAAGGACAGCTTTAAAATTAGTTCTTTTAATTAATTGTCCTCAAGTTGTACATTCTGCGACTATATTATTCTTGGTTATTATTATTAAACACAGTTTATACTTCAAACAAAATTAAGGTATGTTTGAAACGACTGATTTAAATAAAGCTAATCTAAAAATATGGAGAAATACAGTAGGGCAAATTATTTCGTAAAAGTGTCTATGCACTTTGCAAATGTTAGTATTTTCCTTCAATAGAAAATAGAATTAAGAGTAATTGGAGAGAGAGAGAGAGATCTTATAATTGCCAGGAAAGCTAAATCTTTGATCTGATGCCACATATCAGCTGACAGTTGTCTTTCCATAATTTCCATTAACCAGGTTCTATAACTAAATAATTTAGAGATTGATGACTTAAAGTCATCATTTCAGTGCATCCCGAATTATATGAAAGAGAAACTGAATTGGTTGCACAATTCATATCAAATTATCTTAAAATGTATTTTCATGTTGAACCAAACTATTTTTTTTCAGCAACCATTTACAATAGTCAGTTCCAATGATAAATATTCTGTATACATTTGATTAGAAAAGGAGAAATGAAGGTCTTGAAAATGGAAACTAACAAGGTAGACTTTCCCCTAGTGGTAAGGATGACATTAGGCAAAGCTGCTGCCTTCTCATCACATCGGATCTAATGCATAGTTGTGGTTCTCAACCTTGACTACACATTAGAATTGCCAGGAGAAGTTTCAAACATCCTGATGGACAAGCTATACCTGGAACCAATCAAATAGGATTCTCTGAGGGTAGAACCTAGGCACAGTATTTGTATAAACTTCCCAGAGACTCTTATGCAGTAAAATTTGATAACCAGTGAACAAGCATAGCCCAGTCAATGAGTTTCCAAGGAAACTGGCTGCACTGTTTTGATTTAAAATGGGCAGCGTGAAGCATATCTATTTCTATTTCTCATTTTTTTCTGTAGAAGTTGCAACAGAAATGAAGTTACTCTTTTTAAAAAGACAATGTGAACAGTGGGTAGTAAGACCTTTGGTAGGTGCTTTGGGGAGTGTCTTCTTGGCTCACAAAAAACTCCTCAAGGCCCCGGGTTCGCTTCCCGGGGCCTCCTTGTGAGGGCAGGCCGGCCCGCGTGGTGCGGTGGGCTGATGCAGCAGGACCTCACAGCAAGGGGGAGATAAGCAGACACGGAAGAAACACACAGCGAATGGACACAGTAAAACACAAGCAGCAAGGGGGGGATAAAGAAATAAAAAAATAAATCTTTAAAACAAACAAACAAACAAACAAACAAACAAAACTCCTCAACTGCTCTCCTCCCTCATCTGGAGCAGAGAGCCACTGGAACCAAACTGGGCTCATTGGGAATCCCAACTGCCGGAATTTTGGAGAGTTCATGCTAATCAAGAGTTCATAGTAATGTGTGGTTGGATGTGTTGGCTGTGGAGTGGCTGAGTGTTTGGGCAGGTGGACTGAGCAGCTGAAAAAGTTGGCAGGGGTGGGGAGTGCGGTGGAGAGGAAGAAGAGAGAGAGGCAGGCAAAACGAAACAGTTGAGCAGCAGAGCTACTTCTAGACTCCCAGGAGAGACACCTGTCATTTTTGCCTGCCTGACATAACCTCCCATTTTGTTAACAGTGCCCTCGTCTCCTTCTGGTTCTATCTCATGCCCATTCCACGTGGTCCTGGGGGTGGCTTGTCTGTCAAGCCTACTGGCCCCTTACTCCTTGAGCAGACTCAAAGATGGAGAAGGTGATGTTGAGTCATTTTGGTCGACATGAGACACTGCTGATTCCTGCTATAGGGATCCCCAGAGCGGCACTGACTCCTGTGCCTCTTGAGGCCTGCTTGTTCAACACATTTTAGAATTCTGTCATCAAGAGTGCTTGTAATTCAAGAATCTCAACAGAGTTCTCTATAGTTTTCTAGGTCCCAGTTTGAATCCATTCTGGGGCCTTGCAGCATTCTGTTTTGGGGTTTCACAAGGCACTCTCATATCCTTAAGGGTTTTTTTTTTCTTCTTAATATAGCTCATGATTTCTTGATACTTGTAATTATGAGTCTTAACTAATACAGACATTCCAGTTGGCTCCCCTATTTGTGTGGACAGTCTTGAGACTATCTAAAGCAGACAGGAACAAGGCTTTACAAGCCCTACTCCAGTCTTCAAGGTCATAATCAATATAACCCAACTCTTTTATCAATCTGCATGCCTTGTGAAGCCTCGGCTATTCATTTTCATTTTGTTAGCATGAAGATCTTAGAGAGAAATTCATAACAAAGGTATACTTTGTGAACAACAGGATTAAAGGCTTATCAAACACAAACATGGTTCTAAATAATGAATGATCCTTTGAACAGGAGCCCAACTCTACTCCTGACAAAAAGACTCTTATTTCCTCTATCAAGCAACATTAAATGAAATTATAGTACTACCATTAAATCCAAGCGTACACCAATAAATTTTCATTTCTAGTGGTACTCTTTTGTATTAAAAATCTTTATTAAATAACAAAAATGCCAGCTAATGTAATAGGTACTTCCTCAAGCCCAATATTAATGTATTTGGCATGCACCTACCCCAAAGCATGTGGCTTTTTTTCTGGCAGAGTCACATTGACATAGCCTTAAAGACCAAAGGAGGCCGCCCAGATTTCCCCAGACCCAAGTCACAGAAGTGGTGAGGTATGTGGGGTGTTCAAACGGGTGACTACTTGTGAAACCTGGATCCACGGAGCTAGGTTTGGATCGTATCATTAGAATTCAGAGACAATTGGTAAAAAAAATATAAAAATCTCTTAGTTACAGTGCTAAGCAGCTTAAGTGTTTAACAATGTTGTGATCTTTGGCGAACTCGGGATGAATTATAATGAAATGGAAATAGTGGGGCCAGTGCCAATAAAATGTGTTCAAAAAGCCCGACCAGTTTTCTAAGAAAGTTTTTGGAAAGGTAAATATCATCTAGGAATATTCTGGTGAAGAAAGTGGGGGTGAATAAAGAGCAGCAGTTTAAAAGGTATTCTTCTGACCATCATACTTTATTTTTAATACAAATATGTTATGAAATAAAGGGTACCCAAAAATAATTTAAACAATTACACAATTTCTGTATATCAGGCCATCATTTACAGATCAACACTGCAAAAAGTTTGAATTAATAACTCTTAATTCGTTTACATAAAATTATGTGAAACAAAATTATATGTAGGATGGGAACCAACAAACAAGAACAAATTTAAAGCCCTAAAATCTTGTCTTTGTATTAATTCGTTCACAGATTCAAAATCATATACCTCTACAAAAAAAGAAGATAGCTATTCTTAACATTGAACATTATTTACAAAATAAATTCATTTCTCTGTTACTTTTGATTTCATGGGCCGGACCAACACACAAATTGTGGTGCTTCCTTAACAGAGGCTGAGCTGCTACCCTGCTCTGGCCCGGGAGTTGGGGGTGGCCATCCTTTGCCCTGGAAGGAGGGGCTACACCAACTCGTAGTATTTCCCAGTCTGGGGATCAAAGTAACAGTTCAGACATGGGTCATACAGAAGAGTCAGCACTTCCTCATCCTCTGCCATGCTCAGCTCGTCTTCACCTGTGGGGAAGGGGAACCACACACACGTTAGCTGCCAGCCTACGAGAAAGACCATGGAGCAGGAGTCACCCTCGTCCCCGGGAGAGTTTTTTTACGTGAATAGAATGCTTACACTGCGGAAGTGAAGTGATGAGACCCCGTGTGTGCAATGTAAGTTAGAGAAGAAGCACACCTGAGGGTCACAAAGGCCAGCTTCGTTACAACAGAGAAGAGCCACTGGGTGTCCAGGGCTGGCAGGGAGGGGAAGGAAGAAAGGGACTAAAGGGGCTTAGTCAAAGGACTAAAGAGCTATGCTAATCAGGGTTATGGAAACTTGGGCATGATTGAAAACTTAATCATGGCAGTTCTAAAATTCATGAGGCAGCCCTGCATGAAATGCAAAGCTGTGCAAATTAAATGTATATAATAAAAACTCAATTCCCATTCACACATCCTAAAAAGGTTAGTAAATAAGAATGAATTACAACAACAACTTCATTTAGAAATATGTAAATACATAGAGCAGAGACCGTATGTATAAAAATAAAATGTCGGGTGAACTGTAGTTTTATTAGTGATAGGAAGGTCTGTCAATTTGCTGGGAATATAAGCAGGGGTTGATGTTCTTCTCTTTTGACAGCCATTTAGATGATTTCGATGAAGAGATCTCCCACTGCTTAAGTTATCATCAAGGTTTGGTTGGTTTCCAACAAACTGGGCATGACAGGAAAGAAAAACTGCTTTTACTCAAGATGTTTCCAGAGCACCTTTTATGTGCTCAACATTGTGCCAAGTACTTTGGTATTTGATGCTGGCAGCAGCAAGTGAGTGCCATCTGAATACTTTGGAAAGACAGTGTACTAAGAATTCAGAGGCCAAAAAACCAAGACCTTCCATGGTGTAGGGGATCAGAGCAGGCTAAGGGAGAAGGGGGGTGATTACAGCAATATTCCTCTCTCTTCATTAGCACAGCTTATCAGGGTCCAAAGAAACTCAAGCCTTTGGGCTTCAAGCTCACCAGGGGTCAGCTTCAGAAGGGCTTAGATGGTGGGCATGGTAGAGGACTTGGCAAATAATAGAGGCTCAATAAATACTGAATGTTCATTCAATGGGCAAATGAATGATTGTGAGACAAAGCTCAGGATCTTAAGTGTCACTGCCCAGAGTAAAAGAAGGTGATGGCAGTACTGGGATTTTGTTTTACCCAGCCAAAATCAGACCAAGAACCTTGTCAGGACAAGCTGGAGTAAGTCCAAGGGAGTGCAGCCAGATGGAGAAGGTGGGATTTGAACCTGTGCCACCACCATTCCCCTGCCCATTCTTCTTCTATCTAGCCAGCGGATATTAAACGTGATCCTTCTCTGAGCCAGGCACTGAACTAGGTTTTGGGAACCGTATTAGTTCCCAGGGCTGCTGTAACAAGTACTATAAACTGGGTGGCTTAACACAACAGAAGCTTGTTCTCTCTCGGTTCAGGTGGCTAGAAATCCAAAACCAAGGTGTCAGCAGGGCCACGCTCCCTCTGCACCCCTCCTTCCTTTTCCAGCTTCTGGTGGGTGCTGGCCACCCTTGGCGTTCCTTGACTTACAGCCACACCACTCCCGGCTCTGCCTCCATGTTCATGTGGCCAGCCACCCTCTGGGTGTGGTTCCTGTTTGTCTCTGTGTCCAAATCTTGCCCTCCTTTCTCTTACGAAGACACCAAATCACTGGATTTAGGGTCCACCCTAATCCAGGTGACCTCATCTTAACTTGATTACATCTGCAAAGACTGTATTTCCAAATAAGGTCACAGTCACAGGCATTGGGGGTTAGGATTTCAACATTCTCTTTGGAGGACACAATTCAGCTCACTACAGGGAAAATGCTGATTATAAGAAACAGGCAAGACATAAAAATAAAGAAAAGAAAATAAACAAACAAACAGGTCATGTCCTCAACGAGTGTGCAATGTAGCGGAGGAACGCTGTGAAACTCGCTGGCCCTCTGTAAGCTGAGTGTGGTGCCAGTCTTTCAAAATTAGGGTATAACAAAGGGTTTAATTATTCAACTACTTCTGCCTTGCTTAGTAAGACCCCGATTGGTAGAGGCCCTGAGAAAAAGCACTTTCTCATGCTGTGGCTCATCTGACCCTCACAACCCTGTGAAATAGGCAGAAATTATTGTGCCCATTTTACAGATGAGGAAACCAGGGTCTCCAAAATTAAATAGCTCATCTGAGGTCACTTGGTGAGTGGAAGGCAGAGTCAGAGACGAACTCAGGTTTCTAGACTCTCAGATCATTGTTCTTTGCACAGCACAGTGCTTGATGTTTTTGTGAAGAAGATAGTAACACATTCAATTGGGAGCTATTACATCAAAGGAATTTGAACATTGGAAAGCATAAGCAATTTTAAAGATGTCCTACATTTTAAAAAGTCAGGCTTGGAAACTAAAGAAATTTGGCTTCCCATGTCAAAAACTGTTGGCAAAGATGAGAGAGGGGAGGGCAGAGGCACATAGCTCAATAAGCCCAAAGGAACTGGACTTATTAACTCCAGAAAAGAGAACACTTGATGGAGGTGATAGGGCCTTTTTGGCTTCAGGCACAGAAGAGGTGGTATATGAGTGGACAAGTAACATTCTGGGCATTCCAGGAGGAAGCAATAGGAGCAATGGGTGGGAGGTATTGGAGCCAGATTTGGGCTCAGCACAAGGGAAAATGTTCTAAGCGTTAGAATTGATCAGTAAGTGGAATGAGTACTCTAGGGAAGGTGAAGCAGGGACGGGGCAGCCATTCGTGTGGATTTTGTCCATGATCCTGCAGTGTCTTTGAGGAGCTTCTGTGACTCTTGGCAATAGAGGTATTCTTGAAGTAAGATAGAACTTTAACGAACATATTAATAGTGGGAGCTGACCTGAGCACCCCACACAGTTTCTAATTAAGAACAGGAACTCAGAGAAGGAAGGCTGTCTTCCCTTCCTTGACCTGCTTCATGTCACTTCTGCACACGTAGCACATCCAAGGAGAGTGTGCACGTCCTTTTCTTTCAGGCACTCAACCCATCATCCCTTTACTCTTTGGGCTATTTCAGAGAACCAAATCTGTTCATAATACATATGTACAACATGCCTGATATTTGAGCTGGGCACAGTCTAGTTATGGATGTGACACACTCACATGAAACAAAAGCAGCTACTGCAGACCAC
This sequence comes from Cabassous unicinctus, assembly GCA_029593785.1. Lineage (NCBI taxonomy): Eukaryota > Metazoa > Chordata > Mammalia > Cingulata > Chlamyphoridae > Cabassous > Cabassous unicinctus. Next base: position 21,253 of record JAQZBX010022804.1, on the reverse strand, counting down.
TGAGGGTCAAACCAGGAGTTACTACTGCAGAGGCTAAGAGGACCCACAGACTCTAGAATCCAGCAAACCCGGGGAGGAACCTGGGCTCTGCTGTTTACTACCCAAATGACCTTAGGCAGGTTGCAGGTATTTCACCTCCTTGGAACCTTGTTTCCTCATCTATAAAACGGGAATAACAATGCCTATTTTCTTTGGTGGAAGATTAAATTGGATACTGGCAGTTTCCAGTATTCAAACATAGCTCAGTGTACCTAGTAGTTGTTCAATAAATAACTTCTGTTACTATTAAAGATAGTAATTATACTAATAAAATAAATGATGAACCTTAGACTCTAACTGTTTTGAACTTAGAACAGGAGTACTGATAAAGCTTAAAGTGTGAAGACAAGTCATCAATGGAGGCAGGCAGTGTGACTAAGTAGTTAAACATTTAGGCAATGGAGTTGGACAGACATGGGTCCAAATCCCAAATCTAGTGCTTAGCAGTTGTGGGACACTGGGAAACTTCACCACACTGAGCCTCAGTTTCTCGTACGTCAAGTAAGGATAATAATAGTACCTGTTATAGAACTTATGGGAACTAAATGATGTAATACCCAGTACAAACACAGTGAATAATGAATACATGGTGTTGTTTTTGTTAAATCATCGTCATGGATTTGAGTTAGATGTGTGAGGAATATGTTCATTAACACCTTATTCCCTACCCCCAAACAGTATCTTTTTGATCTTTTTACTGCCAAAAGAAAAAAAAAAGGGGGGATTTGAATGAAACACAAAGCACCCAATCAGTTTAAATAGGACATTATGATGAATTAATCTTTAAATAAAAATGGCTCTTGTACAAAAATCATGCGTTTTTCAAAATGTAACACTAATTTTTCTGTCAGGTATAATGTTAAAATCACATATCACCGAGGTAAATGATTATGAGTCATAACTATCTTAGGGATCTGCCATTGGATTTCTTATTTTACTTCATTAATAACTGGGGAAAACTCTGACCTCCGGCACATAAGAGTTACACTCTATATAATTGTTAGTGGATTCTGTGCCTGCACTTTCCAAAAAAATACATTTTTAAGTTGATGCTGTTAAATTAGAAAACCCAATACATTTTACAACCAGTCAGGAATCTTTCCAGATGAAAATAACCATTGTAATGGGCCATGGGTCTTTATTACCCAACTGCAAAGAGATCAGGGTGGATCTAATTCATTAGTAGAGGTTTTGCTACATAATGCATTCACAGAGGAGCAATAACTGCTATAGAAATGCATTCGTTCCAATACATATCACCATAGAACGGGAACCTCATGCATTATAATCATGGGTATTCAGATAGGTTTTGTGGTTTTTAGTACCAAAGCTTTAAATGGGTGGGTTTTAAAACTCCACAAACAATGACATTCGTACAAAAATTGAGTGAGATTATGTATAATTTTACATTGAAATAACTGCTACAACTTGCATAAAAGCTTTTGTTTTCATTGTAACTTAATTTTCCAAGCCTCCAACTTACATCATTTTGCCATTGTAATTCCTACGTAATGAAATTATAATATCATTAAGCAATTACCGCTATGATGTCAAGCAATGGGAAATGTTTTGAGAGGTAATTATTGTGCATGGGTATGGGGTAATTTTCAATTATGTTCTTGGAGAGTGCAGAGTTTGTTTCCTCAAAATGCTAAATTGCTCTATTTAAAGACTGGCTACAGAAACTCTAAAAGGAGAAATTAACAAATGCAACCAATTTCTGCTACCAGACTAAGAGCATCTGGACAAGGGTCCAAATTACATTTTTACTCTTCTTCACATAATAAAGCCATTTCTGGTGAAATAAAATTACCTTTCAGATAATAATCTATTTACAAACTTTCAGCCTCATCCACTTTGAAACTGGCAAACAGCAATAACAGAAGAAACCAAGAGAGCCAGAGCGCATGAGCAACACTGGCTGCCCTCCCCAGGTTAGATCAGCTCAGGTGAACAATCTGCCCAGTTCACCTTCTGAAAGTCAATTAATAGAAATGCTTAATTATCTATATTTAATGCATTTTAACTGCAGATAATAGAAAACCTATAAGTGCAAGCTAAGTCTTCAAGCTTGAAAAGAAATGATGTGGGACCCGTTTATCAGATTTAAAATCTCTGAATCAAGACACAGTGCTTGATTTTCGATTTTCTGACTCTGCCATCTAGAATTTTTTTAAAGCAGTTAATGCATTTTCTTCCTTACAGATCTTGAGAACTGACTGACTGTATTTTTATGTGCATACTAATACACTATTGTTGGAACAATTCATCGGTGAGGGATTGCCATTTGGAGCAAGACAGCCTTCGGATCAATAAAGACGGCATTTTAGATAAGATTCTGCTGAGAATCGGGTGCTTGCAAACTCCTCCACCAACACACCTCACAGTAGGGCAAAGTTAAGTTGCACTAAAATCTGAGAAAGTCCGCTGCAAACTGTTGACTATTGTGTCTCAGCAAATATGTGCCCTCAAATGGGAGAAAGATAAATGATCAAATGGGAAATAAAAAAGATGAAAAGATACTTTCTTCTATTAGAAAGCTATATTGTTCTTTGGAAGGCAAATAACATGCCATGATTATAGTGTAGGTGTCATTTGGGAAGTAAGTATATCACACATGGTGTAAAAACTGGTGGCTATACTTTACTTTGAAAATGCCATTTAAAGAGTCATGTTGAAGGATTTGGATGATTAATTAGGAATTACTGCAATTTCATGCTTTCCAGGTAGCTCCTACTTAAAATGTGCAGTGATCCAAGTGTGTGCTTGTGAATGTGTGGTTTACAACTCTGAATGCATTTTGTTACACGTGAAGGAAGGGCCCTAATCAGCCTGCTGAGTTCTGAAGCCTACAGAGCCCACGGTGTGCTAACGGCCTGATTTCAGGGATGGCACCCACAAGACAGCAATGGGAAAAGGCATCCCAAATTCCAGCAAGGGAAGCAGGAACACATCCTGGGCCACCCTGGGACGAGAGTCTCAGACACCAGCAAAATGTCCATTTTCTATCTCTACTGGAGAGTTCACACCACGAACCCTTTAAAAAAAGGCATCTTCTTCTTACTATCCCTACTCCCTCCAAATCACTTCTCTACAGAAGAGAAGACACCCCCTGGACAGTGATACTTGCATAACAGAAAATAATCACCGCCCCCCCCCCCAAGCTTAATCAGATGACAAAAGGCAACTTGATGCTTCACAGGGGGAGGGGCAGGAGCTCTGGATTCAAAATGTCATAAAGACTACGAATCTTTATAAGCAGAGAGTTCGGATGGGGGCTCTACGGATCTAAGGAGAGTACTATTTTATCCAGAAAGTTTTGAGAAAGAGAACTCCCAGATTTTTCAAAACTGCAGCGGACATTTCAGTCGTGCAGTTCTTATTGACCAACCTGGGCATTTTGTAGTCATATCCCAGCGTGGGGGTTAAGGGTGTGAACTCTCCTGTCACACTACCTTGTTCCACTCAGAGAGTGATCCAGGCTCCTCCGAGCCTCCCCTACCAAATGGGGACATAACATAACCCAAAGCTGGGGACTGCTGGGAGGAGTCTTTGTGAGGTGAGTGTGCAGAAAAACTCAACACGGGGCTGGGCACAGAATGGGTGCTCTATTAATGCTAGCTTCTCTTGTTATTTTTATGGCACTGTGGCAGTTTGAGATAAGTATGAATCCAAAAAGAGAAAGATTATGTTTGCAAATGAATCTGTTCCTCTGGGTGTGATACCCTTTGGTTGCATCAAATTCAGTTGAGGGGCCTTTGAATAGATTACCTGTTAAGATTGCTTTTAGGGCTTTTTTGATTCGACTGCGTCAGTAAGGCATGACTCAGGTTGAGTCCCCGTCCCCTTACTGGGTCTGATATAAATGGACCCTCATAAAAATCTGTCATTTTTGATCTTGCCATGTGATAGAAAGGAGAGGGCTCAAACAGCTGAGGCCCCGGGAAGAGATGATCTATTTACCTGACAGCTTCCAGCTAAGACTGGGCAGAGAGCTGCGTAGCCAAGACTGATACGGGAGGCCCGGAAAGAGAGGACTACAGGATCACTTCAGCAAGCAGCTTTCAGAGGCTGGGCCCACGGAACTCAAGAGGAAAGGGTGAGCCCAGACAGGAAGGCAGAGAACAGCCAGAGATGGGTGGCCCTCTTGCTTTAACATGTGGCAAATGACTGGTGAGAAAGTACTTCTTATGGTGCCGTGAGTTGGACTTTTTGTGGCCTTGGAAGTGTAAGCTTTTACCCCAAATAAAGCCCCTTTATAAAAGCCAACAGATTTCTGGTACTTTGCATCGGCACCCCTTTGGCAGACTAATACAATCACCAACAGTGCTTTTTTTGGGGGAAGGTCTCCTGTGCATCCTAAGTAAATCTTCAAGGTACAGGAAAGATCCAAAGATTAGATCAAATCCCATGGGCAGCAGAGTCGTGCAATCACTCATCAAATATTTATGAGCCTTTACCATGCCCTGAGTGCCATGTTAGATACTGGGGGTACCAGACATGTCTTATGAAGCATCAAGTCTGGCGAGATAACTGATAAAACAGATGTTGGAAAACTGCCTTTCAACTCAGTGTATTAAGTATATGTCAGATAATTATGAGGCAGGAAATAGGAGAAGCATGAATGGAATCCTCTGGCAGAATCAGAGTGGGCAGCCGTGCTTTGAGGGGCCATGGACTTTCGGTATAATTTTTACTAGTAATTTGGATATTGCTTCTATAAAATAAATAAATCTGCCTATTTCTGTCTTGTGGGAGATCAATGTTCATAAAGGAATATCCTATGTGGCTTTGCCATAAAAAGGGTAAAGGAACTTAAGTTTTTAAAGACTGGCAATCTAAAAGCCCTTTTGAATGCCTTTCTTATTCAAAATCTATGTTAACTACAAGAGAGGTCTACAGGCCTGAGGAGAGAGGCCATTATTATTCCATTTTGGAGCTGGTAAGCATAAATAATTTAAGCATAATAATCCATATCTGTAAAGGAACAAATGTCAAAAACAAATTGACAACTATTCTTTGAGCAAAGTATGGTTCATTTTCAAAAGGACAGTTTGGTAGTTTTCTTGTGTAAGTTCTGAAAATCTTAACTTCTCATTTTTGCATTTCACACAAGCTCTAGGAAAATATTTTTTCTTTTTTTTTTTTCCCAGCAAGTGTTAAGGGCACCGTGCCCGTGGTAATTGGTATTCAGTGATGATGTTAGGCCCAGGGGGACAGGCGAAGAGCTGCCTGTTTCTCCATCCAGTCGAGAGGCCTGGAGCACAGTGCCCTTCCTGCCACCTGGTGCGGCCCGTTCAAAGTAGAGCTGCTCCTTTCAGGTGGCATTCATACACTTGAGACATTCTTGTGGAGCAGGAGCAGGAGCTGTGGCTGTGACAAAACTCCTGCTGCGTGAAGTAGGGACAGGGACCTCCCACCCAAGGCCAATACGACTTACGCACTTACTTCTGTATGGCCTGGGGCAAGCTTTCTAAAATTAGATATTGGTCAGGCCGTCTTTCCCTGCTGTTAAAATGCACACGTGTCTCCTGCTGCACAAACGCATCGAGGCCTCTCCATCTGTGCTGGAAGCCTGTGGTTGCGCACAGCGCTCACGCCGCGTGCCGTGTGGACGGGGGGTGGGGGTGTGTGGAGGGGGAGCAGCAATACCACAGGAGGGTTATTGTGAGCATCAGTGAAATACACACAGGTAGGCCAGGAGCACAGGGAAGTTCACTCTACGTTAGCATACCTTGTTTTATTTCGCTTCCCTTTGCTATACTTGACAGATACTGCTTTTTTAAAAATTGCAGGTTTGAGGCAAGCCTGCATTGAGCAAGTCTATTGGCACCATTTTTCCAACACCATGTGCTCACTTCATGTCTCTGTGTAACATTTTGGCAATTCTTGCAATAGTGCAAATTTCTTTATTATATCTGTTATGATGATCTGTGATAAGTTATCTTTGATGTTTCCCCCATCTCTCTCCATCTCCATGGGCCTTCCTATTCCCTGAGACTCAGCAATATTGAAATTAGGCCAATTAATAACCCTACCATGGCCTCTAAATGTTCAAGTGAAAAGAAGAATCACACGTATCACTTTAAATCAAAAGCTGGACATGATGAAGCTTAGTGGGGAAGGCATGTCTAAAGCTGGGAAAGGCTGAAAGCTAGGACTCTTGTGCTAGTTAGTCAAGCTGTGAATGCAAAGGAAAAATTCTTGAAGGAAATTAAAAGTGCTACTCCAGTGAACACATAAATGATAAGAAAGCAAACCAGCCTTATTGCTGATATGTAGAAAGTTTGAGTGCTCTGGGTAGAAGATCAAACCAGTCACAACATTCCCTGAAGCCAAAGCCTAATCCAGGGCAAGGCACTAACTCTCTTCAACTCTATGAAAGCTGAGAGAGGTGAGGAAGCTGCAGAAGAAAAGTCTGAAGCTAGCAGAGGTTGGTTTGTGGTTTAAGGAAAGCAGCCATCTCCGGAACATAAAAGTACAAGGTAAAGCAGCAAGTGCTGATGAAGATCCAGCTAAGATCACTGATGAAGGTGACTACCTTCAACAGCTTTTCAATGTAGATGGAACAGCCTTCGATAGGAAGAAGATGCCATCCAGGACTTTCATAGCTAGAGCGGAGTAGGCAATGGCTGGCTTCAAATCTTCAAAGGAAAGGCTGACTCTCTTGTTAGGGGCTAATGCAGCTGGTGACTTTGACACCAGTGCTCATTCCAAAAATCCTAAGGCCCTTAAGAATGATGCTAAATCTACTTTGCCTGGGCTCTGTAAATGGAACAACAAAGCCTGGATGACAGCACATCTGTTTTTAACATGGTTTACTGAATATTTTAAGCACAATATTGAGACCTACTTCTCAGAAGAAAAGATTCCTTTCAAAATATTACTGCCCATTGACAATGCACCTAGTCACCCAAGAGCTCTGATGGAGATGTACAAGGAGGTAACTACTGTTTTCATGCCTCCTAACACAACAGCCATTCTACAGCCCATGGATCAAGGAGTCATTTAGACTTTCATATCTTATTAAGAAATACATTTCATAAGGCTATAGCTGTCATTGATAGTGATTCCTTTGATGGATCTGGGCAAAGTGAATTGAAAACCTTTTGGAAAGGATTCACCATTCTAGATGCCATTAAGAACATTTGAGATTCATGGGAGGAGGTATAAAATATCAATATTCACAGGAGTTTGGAAGAAGGAGGGATCTTGAGGGATTCAAGATTTCAGTGGAGGAAGAAACTGCAGGTGTGGAAGAAATAGCAAGAGAAGTAGAATTAGATGTGGTGCCTGAAGATGTGACTGAATTGCTGCAATTTCATGATAAAACTTGAATGGATGAGGAGTTGCTTCCTATGGATGAGCAAAGAAACTGGTTTCTTGAGATGGAATCTACTCTTGGTGAAGATGCTGTGAACACTGTTGAAATGACAACAAAGGATTTCGAATATTACATATTCTTAGTTGATAAAGCAGTGGCAGGGTTTGAGAGAATTGATTCCAATTTTGAAAGAAGTTCTTTTGTGGGTAAAATGATATCAAACAGCATCATATGCTACAGAGAAACCTTTTGTGAAAGGAAGAGTTGATCGATGCAGCCAACTTAATTGTTGTCTTATTTTAAGAAATTGCTACAGCCACCATAACCTTCAGCAAACACCACCCTGCTCAGTCATCAACCATCAACACTGAGGCAAGACCCTCCACCAGCAAAAACATTAAGACTTGCTGAAGGCTCAGATGATGATGAACATTATTTAGCAATAAAGAGTTGTTTTTTAAAGACACAATGCTATTGCACACTTAACAGACTATAGTATAGAGTAAACATAACTTTTATACGCACTGAGAAACCAAAAAATTAGTGTGACTGGCTTTATTGTGATGTTCCCTTTACTGTAAGTGCTTAGTTATTGGTATTATCCAACAGAATCCCAGGAAGATCCCAGACTGCCCACATCCTTGCCTCTCTTCCCCTCTGAGGATACAAACTGGATACTTGAGCTCATTATTTTTCTCTGACAAACACTTTATAAGCACAGATGAAACACCATCTCAGTATAATAGTAAATATAGACTATGCTCTATTTGTCTACTACTCTACTCTACATGTAAAGATTAGTCAAATAGGAAATACTAGTTTTTCATGGTATTCATTAACTAAAAACCATCTGAGCATTTGAGAAAAGGGAAGGTGAGCAAATCAAGGCTGATAAAAATCTAGGGTGACAGGCAGAAGGGATGCCAGATCTGGCTAACAGTGGCTAGCAAATTTCTACATCCTTCTCTAAATTTAAGTTGTTCATTTGCCCTCATTGGAAGTTCTCTTTACCTTCAGCATAACGGAGTTCCTGCAGTCAGAACTGGGGTTTGCAATGGAAACTTTAAGACATCTTTTCAGCTACTGGCCACAACATATATTTTGGGTTTCTCTGCTCAAGGACCACACTCTCGATTCCTATGGCCCATTTAGACACTTACCATAACATATTATTTGTTCCCCTCCCAACAAGGTCTCCTCCTGAGAGCCAGCATTCTATTTTTCTGTCATAAATAATTATAAATGTACACCTCTAAAAAGATTCCCAATTTGAGGGGCATAATCTATTTCAGATAGTAAATCACGAAGACATCTCCATCCCTTGGGCGGCCAAAACGTACATCTCAGATATATGAGCTCTCACTCTGAATTTTCCATACTCGAAGAAAAATGGATGCTCCACTTTCTCCCTGGGGCAGTTAGGAAAAAAACTGGCACCTTTCTTAGAGCAATTTATATTGGTTTCAGTGGCAGCTTAAAAAAAAACAACACATCAATATAGCACTTCCATCTTCAAAATCCAACCCAGAGAGTCCCATATTTGTCACTCTAATTATGCACTTTATATTTCCCCTACCCCCACCATCTCAGCCCCTCCATTTTCACTAAGATTCATTCAGGTAGTCCTCCTCCATGCATTCCTGACAGTCACGTTCCCTGCTCACAACCAGGAACTAATGGCTCATCTATATGGCTATAGCCAACAAGGGGAACCCTAGGCAAATTTTCATTCCTGCTTCCTCCCAATTTTTACATTAATAATAGCTATCGTAGCTATGTGACAACCTTTGCCTTAATAAAAACATGTATCCCAGTGATGCTGGAGTATTGGGTCTACTTTATAATAATAGTAACAGCTGGTATTGTTAGGTACTCTTCTAATATACATTAGTCCTCATTGAATCCTCATGAACAACTATCAGGTGGGTAGTGTCTGTTATTAGTCTTACTTTACAGATGCCATAAGCAAAATTCATAAAGACCACACTGCTAGGAATTGGTAGAGCGGGATTTCAGACTAGCATCTATTTGACAGCAACACCATGATCTTATGTTCTAAACTACTTTTAACATTTGGAAGAACAAGGACAATTTCTCTGTTATATTCTTTTTAATTGCAAAGAATCCATCATCCTAGAAAAATGAGGCACAGGCTACCTCATTTTGGGTGTGTAAGCCTAAGTGATCAGCAGTTAATGAAAACAGTGGCATCTTTAAGTGCCTGTTTTTCTCTATTTATAGTTAACTATGTTTCTTTATGCATAGCATTTTTCTATATTCCCACCTTGAGCACTTGAACTTCCTGAAGAATCCAGATGTTGCTCTGTTGACTGTTGACTGGGAGGAACAATTGGTGGGCTGAACATATTTAACCAGTCACTAAAAAGAAAAGAAGAAAGTGAATGTGTAACATGTCCACAATTTCATCTGAAGATTTTGCCTTTTTCTTAGATTTCTAATTCCCCAGGGACTCTGCAAAGAAATATTTTTCCTCCTTCATAGTTCAGAAAGACAAGATGTCCAGATATGAATATACAATTTTGTAAATTGGTTTATATGGAGTCAATTGCTTAGTTAACTAGTTGTTCAATAAGTGTGCCAACTAAATGATGATGACTATTTTTCTTAGTTTATTATTGTTGCTACTAAACAGTAGCACTGTTCTCACATAAGGAAGAAAATGATTTCAGTAACTCAGAAGAGATGTAGCACAGACAAAGCTCCTTATGACCTTCAGGTAAGAAAGCCTGATAGAGTTACACGGCTCTTTTTATGATGACAATTTTCTACATGGTGACTCAAAACGGAAGTTAGTCTTGGAGCTGTCATGAACCAGCTGCAGTGGTGGGAGGCAGTATGCATTAACTCGGGGCTTTAGAGCAGTGGAGGGTGAAAGAAGGGAAGGTGAGGGCACCTCGGCCCTTGAGTATCTCATTAGGTCAGCTCTCCCATTAGGAATGGTGGCTAGACTACTCCAGAAAGCACTTCCTGCTTTCCTCGTCCCTCTGTCTTCAATTTCCAACCTCATTACCCAATCTCTTTAATTCCCTTCCTCCCATTCTTTATCAATCTCCATGCTTCCTCTCGTAGTTACCTGGGAGGGTGCGATTCAAGTAGGTGACAGCATGAGTCACCATGTGATCTATTTCAAGCCCTTCTCACCTCTAAACTAGCTATTGAGCTTCAGTGGAAGGGAGCAGGGAGGGGAATGTGAAGGATTTTTCAGCGTGAATTCTATTTCTTGCATTGCATCCTGAATCATTTGCCTTATTCTGCTCAACAGGAGCATGTCCTCATGATGAAAACATTTCTTTCTAAATGTCAGTATTTCCTACTGGCTTTACCCACAACAGGAGATGGTACCAAACAATAGCTAAGAATGCCGACTCTCCAGGGGAACGCCAGCTCTCCAGGCCAACGCCCGATCTGTGTTTCCTAACATAAAACCTTTAGCCAAGTCACTTAACATTGCTAAGCCTCATCTATAAAAAGGAGATAATAACACTACTTCAGAGTTTCATTATTAGGATTAAATGAAAAAATGGGTGAAAAACATTTGGCATGGTCTGAGTACAGGGGTAGCTATGACCACCATCATCTTCATTATCAATGAAGATCGTGGCATGGCCTTTTCCTACAATGATAAACCCAGGTGGGAATTTGCTTTGTTTGAATTAAATCAGTAAAGGATGGTAGACTACAAGTCCATATAGTAGAGGTTTTCCTCACTGGTCAGTCACACATCCAGTATAAAAAGTATCTTAGTGCAAAAATTACCAAATTCCGGTCTGTAATATTTTAAGATACTTGCAGTCACTGCTTACTTTAGCTATCACTAGGTTATGGCTGGTGAATCAAGTAAGGTGAGTGTGCTGTGTAACTGATTTTTGTAATAACATATTAAGGGCATCGGAAAGGATTTGTCACAGATTTCCAAGCTAATGGGGGCATTTTTCTGATAAGCACCTTTTATTTAGTCTAATTAATTATAGTAGATCAAAAATTCCTACATTACAGAAAATTGCAAGGTCACATACAAATTACCAGCCCACTGACCTCATTACTAAGAGCAAAGGAGAGCAAGGATGAACAGGAGAAAAATAACCTTATCATATGATGACAGCTCCAGCTATAAAACAAGCTCTACACAGGGCAATAGTAGCTCGTATTCATGGTCCCTGGGCATGGGGAAAGCGTATGCAGAGGTTATTGCGTACCTGTTATGAAAGGTGAGGCATTCACTTCAGCCAACGATTTGATTAGCGTTTCTCTTTCTCAGCAGCAGCTATGGACGGTACAGTGCTCTTCTTTTTATAATTTGTGTTTTTTGTTTTAAAATAATTTCAGGTTTATAAAAAAGTTGCAAGAATAGTTCAAAGAACTCCTGTATATCCCTCACCTAGATTCCCAATTTTAACGTTTATTATATTTTCTATCTATGTCATCCCTCTCTCTCTTTCTCTCTCAATAGGGGTTGGCAAACTACGGCCCATGGGCCAAGTCTAGCCTGCAAGCTAAGAATGGCTTTTCCATTAAAAACAAAAAATTATAGAGGTGAAATTCACATAACAAGAAATTAATCATTTTAAAGCAAACAGTTCAGTGGCATTTAGTACATTCACAGTCTTGTGCAACTGCCACCTCTACCTAGTTCCAAAACATTTCTATCACTCCAAAGAAAAACTCCATACTCATTAAGCAGTTTCTCCCTATTCCTCCCGCAGCCTATGGTACCCACCAATCTGCCTCTCTCTATGGATTTATCTTTTTTGGTTTTTACAATTTTAAAAGGTTGAAAAAAATTAAAAGGATATTTCATGACACATGAGAATTACATGAAAGAAATTTCGGTGTCCATCAATACAGTTGATTGGAACGCAGCCATGCTCGCTTGTTTATGTACTATGGCTGCTTTTGTGCTGCAGTGGCAGAGTTGAGACTTTATTACCTGGCCCTTTACTGAAAAAGTGTGACGGCCCCTGATTTATAACCATGGGTTCATACTGATTCCTCCAATGCCAAACCAGTACCCCAGGATTCCTTCTAATCTCTCTTTCCACATGTCTAACTCCCTTCCTGACGTCACGTTCCTGGCTCCTGTTATCCTTAATGCGTTGACTTCTTTGCTGAAGCACTGAACACACCAAAAGTACTTTCAGAATTGCTAAACAACAACAACAAAAAAACAAACAAAACCCCTAAAACCTACTATCTAGAGCTCTCTGTTAATAGTTCTTTTTTTCTTTAGTCTGAGGGTATTAGTAAAAATACCATGTTCAAAATTTACTTGGCTTAGTTCTTTTTTCCCCTCTCTTCAGGGTTGTTACATTACTCATTTGAAATACAGGTAGTCATCTGCTTCTGTTTGTATTGCATTTTAGATTTTCACTTCCATTCTTTTTGACTGTTATTTTTATTGTTGAATATGAAAAACATTAAGAGTTCAAAAGTCAAAACTACATAGAAAGGTATACCCAAATAAAAGTCACTTCCTCCCTCCCTTCTAGACTGTTCCTACCCCCTTATCACTTCCACTCCATCCCCTCTCACCTCCTATAGGTAATCAATTTTGTTAGTTTCTGGTATCAGTTTTTTATGTTTTTTTTCCCCCTGTGCAAAAAATAAGCAGATACCCGATTAATTTTAAAAAATTAAAAAAGAATTTTAAAGAAGCTTTAGCTTACATAAAGTTTACATAAAAAATATAGGGGGCCTCCCATATACCCCACCCCCACTCTCCCCCATTAACAACATCTTTCATTAGTGTGGTACATTTGTTACAATTGATGAACACATATTGAAGCACTGCTACTAACCATGGGCTATAGTTTACATTATAGTTTATACTTTGCCTCGCACAATTTTAAAGGTTTTGACAAAATGTATAATGGCCTGTATCCTTCATTGCAATGTCATGTAGGACAATTCCAATGTCCCAAAAATGCCCCCTTGTTACACCTATTCTCCTCTCTCCCTCCCCTCAGAACCTCTGGTGGCCACTGCCTTTATATCAATGACACGTGTTTTTCTTTTGCTAGAATAATAGGTCTACTTTAGTCCATAGTTGCATTCCCCCCTTATGTTTGTTCATTCCTCAATCTTGAAGATTTTGGGATGGTGATTGCCACTCCATCTTTAATTGAGAGGGGGCTTAGATCCTGTAGGGCATATGGATTGAACTGTCTTGCTTGCAGTTGTAGATACTCTGTTTTGGGGATGGGCGTTGTCCATTATCATCCTTTTGTTAGTGATCCTGGGTGAGTCCAATGAACTGGAGAATAGGTGTTGCAACTCTGCTGAGATTGAGGGCTCAACCGGCATATGAACAGATGGAAGGTTTGTGTCTCTGGGACATATATTTAACAAGTATAGTAATAATTGTAGGTTCAAGTAAAAGGGGCAGAAGAGCCACATGTAGGGAAATTATAAATGAATCTAACTGTTACATTGGGGAGCATATATTCCAAAGTAAAGCCCACTGACAGGGTGCCGAATTCCTGACCTTGTCTGCCCTGCCTATAGTGTCTAGATGTCTCTAGAGCCCTCAGGAGCCCTGCTGTTTGAGGTGTTGTTTACTATGCCAGTCAATGAGATCCTGCTGAGACTTGTATAAGTATAACCTCTGCAATGACCTCTCGAGTCTCTTTGAAATCTCTTAGCCATAAAAACTCATTTGTATTTAATATTTCCCCCTTTTGGTCAAGGTCTTTTTCCAGATGCATCATTAACTGGTGCTTGGTAATAATCCCTTGGTACTAGGGAGGCTCATCCCCGGGAGTCATGCCCCACACCAGGTGGAAGGTAGTGCATTTATATGCTGAGTTTGGCTTAGAGAGAGGCCACATTTGAGCAACAGGGAGGTTTTCAGGAGGTAACTCTTAGGTAATATCTAATACTAGGCTAAGTCTCAATTTTACAAGAATAAGGTTCATAAGTACAACCAGCAATATCAAGAGGCTGGCACATTGGTCTGTCCTCCTTCACTAGGCTTGGGGGATTCTTGCTTCTCTATTAGAGAATGTAGCAGTACTCCCCAGGACGGGAATTCAACATCCTTTTGGTTATTGTGTTGGGTCTAAACCCACACACACCATGACCACTTAAACATATTCACATGCCAAAGAGATATGCCCCAGGTGCACCCCTCCCCACACATCCCCTCATCACCAACACCCCACACCAGTGATCTTTCCCTGCCACAGTTGTGACCCTTCTGCAATCCAAAACCACCCCAAAAACAAAGCCAAAAAAGTAAACAAATAAAAATAAGAAAATAAATAAAATAATAATACAAAAAACAAAACAAAACACCAAACCTCTTCCTTCTTATGCAAAAGGTAGCATACTATAGTTACTTTTATATTCCCTTTTTTTCTTTCCTTTTTTTCACTTTACAATATATCCTGGAAATTATTCTATACCAGTTCATGCAGATCTTCCTCAATCTTTTTCACAGGTGTCCAGTACTCTACCACATATCCTCATTTATTTTACCACTTTCCTGTCTTTGGTCTAGTTTTAATATTTTGCAATTATAAACAAAGCTGCAATGAATAACCTGCATATCTATTTTTGTATTCTTGGAGGTTTATTTTCAAGGTAAATTCCTAGAAGTGGGACGTTTGGAACAAAAGGTAAACTCATACTTGGTTTTGCTAGATATGACAAATTTCCCCTCTGCATAGGTTGCACCCATTTGCACTTCCACCACCAATGTATGAGAGAGCTGGCTTCCCTACAGCCATGGTACAGGAATGTGTTACCATTTTTAATGTTTGCCAATCTGCAAGGTGAAAACTAGTATCTCAAAGTAGTTTTGATTTGCATTTGCTCTCATTATGAGAGAAGATGACTGTCTTCTCATATGTTTAAGGGCCGTTTAGCTCATATATATATGCATGTGTGTGTGTGTATGATGTTTTTCCTCCTCTTTCTATCAGGGTTTTCCTCTTTTTCCCTCACTTTGTCATTTGTCTTTTAACTTTGCTTATGGTGCTTTTGCCAAGCAAAAGTGTTTTTTTTTTTTTTAATTTCATGTTGTCAAATTTATCAATTTTTTCTTTCATTGCCTATGGATTTTGAGTCATAGAAAGCCATTCCCTACTTATAACCAGCTTCTATAAAAATATATCCATGTATCCTTCTAGTTACTTACTAGAATGGTTGCATTTTTTACATTTAGACTCTGATCCATTCGGAGTTTATTCTGGTATAAAGTGCGTCTACTTTTATCTTTTTTAAATGACTATAGAATTATCTTGATATGATGCTATTTTATCTTAGATTTAGAAGGTTTTATACAATTAAGAAATGTTTAATCAAAGCAACTCATGTATCTGGCTATTTACTAAGTAAGCATTTGCAAAGTATATTTTTGAAAAAAATTTCTATATTAACTAAAATATGGAAGACATTGGGCTGAACAAAATCAATGAGGACTATTTCTTGCAGATCTTTTCAGTCTTTAAAACACCATGACTATTCCAAGAGGATGATTATTTAGTATTGTCCAAATTTATATATCTGGAACTGCTCCATCTCTTGGAGAAATAATGCTCCAGGTTAAACCATTTTTCTCACCTTGCTGCTGGTGACATTTTGCTTGTTTATTTTACTTGATATAAATTTATATTATCAGTTTTTCAAGAACATTCTTATTTTTTTGGTGACTTGTTAATAAACAGAAATGTGCAGTTGATGATCTATGTCTTTCATGTTTACATTTTTATATGTAGTATTTAATGCAAATCCATTGTCTTGAATCTTTTTTTTTTTAAAGGGGATGTCACACTGAATTTATGGAGAATGGCCACTTAACCTTTATTTTTTATTCTCCAGCCCCACTGTGATGCTGAACCACAGGGCTTTCTTTTTTTTTTCCACCCCGGCCCCTCCATATGGTAGACGGATGCCAAACCTCTTGAGCCACATCCGTTTCCCATTGTCTTGAATCTTGACCAACAACTTTAAACCTCCATAATTTCTCCAGCTGTAATCAGCAAACATCCAAAGTATGTGGAGTTCTGGGTCAGGCTAACTTACAACACTCCATTCCCAGTTTTAATTCTAAACAGTTTCGTGGGCCTGATTCTTACTCCAGATTCTGTGTTCAGAATCTGTTCTTGCTTTTTGTTTCCTCATTTTTGTACTTGCTTTGTCCTTTGGACTTGATATTCTGGTTTCTTTAGCTTTGGCCATAATCCCTTTCTCCCAAGGACTGTCTCTACCCACCTGTTTTGAGCCTCAAGCTGCTTTGGCAGATAAACATCCTTTTCAGTTAGGACTGCTCTCTGAGCACACTCAGGTGCTTCCTCTTCCTCCTTCTTCCTCTCCTGGACTGGGGCAGGCCTCCCACCATTGCCTCTCCACTGGAAACTAGAGAGAAAGGACTCTAGGCACACCTATACCTGTTAAGTACCATCACCAGAAGATGTGTTTTATTCAAGAGTCAAGACAATGGATTTGCATTAAATACCATATATAAAAAATGTAGAGTAGATGAAGAATAAATACTTTCTTGCTAATTTTCACATTGGCTAGATTGATCTAATATTAAAATTTTGGCCAAACAAGAATACCATGGTGATTTCACTTAACTTGCATGCCATATTTTTAAAGCCAGGCAGTGAGCATTAACTGGTGTAGAGCCGAATCAGATATTTTTATAACTGAGGATAAATGTCCTCAGTTAAGATAGACTATGGCATAGTTCCTTCATTTAAAAACAAGGGCTTGTTCACAAGACAATTATATATATATTTATTTTGTTAATGTAGTCCCTATAAATACTTTATATGTGTATACACATATACACATATATATAAATACATTATATGAGAACAACTAAGTTAATCTCCACTTATACAATAACCAATTACTGAACTCCTATGTGTCAGATCTTGGGGATTCCAGGATAAATTATTCTTGGTTCCTGCCCTCAAGGAGCTCATAGTGTGAGGAAACATTTTAGCCAATAGGAAATGTCAACAGAATATGGGCTTTACACATGGGCTGCTGTAGGCTGACCAGCTTATCCATTCATTCCCTTGAAGGAAATCCTTTGCAGTGAAGCTATGTGTATCAGCCAAAGGGGTGCCAAGGCAAAATATCAGAAATCCTGTTGGCTTTTATAAAGGGTATTTATTTGGGGTAGAAGCTTACAGTTACCAGGCCATAAAGCATAAGTTACTTCCCTCACCAAAGTCCGTTGTCACGTGTTGGAGCAAGATGGCTGCCGACGTCTGCCAAGAATTCAGGCTTCTTGGGTTCCTCTCTTCTTGGGGCTCCATTTCTCTCTGGGCTCAGCTGCTGTGCTCGCTCCACAAGGGCAGCTGTAGATTATCAGGTGAACGGCTCTGTCTCTCTCCCTGGGGCTTCTGCTGTGTCTAAGGAGCCGTCTCTATTCCTCTGTGTTCTTATCCTCTGTGTTCACTTCCCAGGCTCCAGGTCAAAACTCAGCATCAGAACTCCAACTCTGTCCTTTGCTATGTCTTTTATCTGTGAGTCCCCGCCCACCAAGGGGCAGGGACTCAATGCCCTACTGATGTGGCCCAATCAAAGTCCTAATTATAATTTAATCAATTAAAAGTGATACCTCTGATAGAGCAGTTTACAAACATAATCCAGTAACTATTTTTGGAATTCACAAACAATGCCAAACTGCTACACTATTTATAATCTTTTACATATTCAAATATTTATTTGGAGAAGTAATTATTAGACAAATCTAAAACATATCAATAATTATTATACTGCTCATTTTCAGCACTGAGCCACCTGATATTATATAGTTCTAGGTCAGAGGGGTCCATGCAATAAAATACTTATCACAGGAGCTCTTATATTAAATATTTAGCCATTTGAAGTGATGTATATCCAATACTTAGTGATGTTTATCATTCATCACCAGTGTACATTTCTTATTCACCAAAAGAAGTTTGGGTTTTAAACAGATTAGGGAGAGGGATGGGGAAATATCCCACTTTTGGGGGATCACAGATTCTTTTTAAAAGCTGGTGAAAAGATTATTTTCCCAGAAAAATGCCAAATTTTGCTACCAATTTCAGGAAGTCAGGGATTTTCTGGAGCCCCTTCATGGACTCCTGGCCCCAAACTAGAACTTCTTTACCATGGAATATCGTGGAGATGACATTTCAAACAGTGTAAAATCCATGGTTGGTAAACTTTTCCTGTAAAGGGCCAGATAGTAAATATGTTGGGTTTTACCAGCCATAAGGTTTCTGTTGCAACTACTCAAGTCTGCCGTTGTACACAAAAGCACCCATAGACCATATGTAAATGAATGAGTCTGGATGTGCTCCAATAAAACTTTATTTACAGGAACAGGCAGTGAGCAGGATTTGGCCCATAGGTTGTAGTATGATGACTCCTGCCTTAAGAGGAAGGAAAGAGTTGTGAAGTGGAAAATTCTCAAGGCACTTATAAAAATTCCTGTCCATTTTCTTTCTAAACACCTCTTGAATCCACCTACCTCTCACCATCTCTACTTTCACCACCCAAGTCCAAGCAACCATCTTGCCTTGTATTCTCTGTAGCAAAAGTTCTTAATGGACCCCTCAGATGCACTCATTCTGGCTTTATTTCCCCTCTGTTCCCCACACTATAGCCAAAACACTAATTTGATTACATCAATCTCTTGCTTAAAATCATCCAACATGGGAAGCATCATACTTGGGAGTCAGACCGAAATCTTTACCTGGGCCATCGAGGCTTTGACAGACTAGTTCCAAGTCTTTCTCCAATCTCATGGTGCACTACGCTCCCTCTCACTCACTATGTTCCAGCCACACTGGACTTTTCTCAGTTCCTGGAGGATGGCAGGACCTTTGCCAGCTGTGCCTTCTTGTCCAGACCATTGTCTCCTCCTGTGCACCAACTCTCCCTTGGCCTGGTGAGCTTCTACCTGACCTTTAGGTTTCTGCTCAAGCATTACACTCTCAGGGAGTCTTCCCTGATGCTCCCCTCGCCAGTCGAACTCAGGTTCCTCTGTTACTCCTTCTCGTAGCAAAACTGTGATCTTCTCATTAATAGCTCTTGTCTCAGCTCATAATTACATCCTCGTTTATTTGCTCATTTGATTAACATAGCTCTGCCCCATTTAACGCTAACCAGCTCCTAACAGAGTGCCTGGTTCAGAGTGGGCACTCCCTCTATATTTATTGAATGTGCGACTATTGAAAGAGTCCCTTGTCAGCCCCAGTTTCCATAACAATAAATAATGCTGCCATTGCAACCCACTGTGCATTTTTCTTCCATCTTGCCTTTTCTCTACTGGTTAGGAACATGCTATTGTTTCCTTATTACCTGTGCTTGGTACACATACAATTTGGGGTGAGTCTGGCGACACATACCTGCTTCTTTATTGCTGAGACAAAAAAAAAAAATTAATTTTCTGCTTCAGAAAGCAGAATGTTGGTTCAAAAATGTATTTATTAGCATAAAAGACTAAGAAAATATATGTTTCTATTTTTTTCTAATTTAAACATACAAAACGGGGTCTCAATAACATTTCTTCATAGGATTCATCTTACATTTGAAGATGGAAACTCAAAATAGAAGTAGGTAGCTCAAAGTAAAAGTTGGGAGGTTTTCTGTGTATCTCTTAAAATGGGTTGGAATTAGGATTAAGAAGCTATTATTGTTTTATTTTGGTTTGTTTTCCTTAGGAAGTCTCTGACCAGATTCTCAGTTTTGGAAAAAACTGTAAAGCCTATCTATTCCAACTCCCATCTAATTTTTGAATCACTTCTACAACATCCCCATCACGTGATTAACGAATCTATACTTGATTACCGAGAGTAACTGTGCACCTACTACTGCAAATAGCTTTAAATGTTAAAAAGTTGTTTCTTATGCTGAGGCAAAAATCTGTTTTCTTTTTACCTCCCCCTGTTTCTCCTACCTTTATGGCTTGGGGCTTCCAAGGAACAATTCTAATCTCCCTTTGAGACACAGTAGGAGAGAGCTAAGAGATTGTCTGTCCAGAACTCCTTTCTCCCCCTTCTCCTTTGGAACAGCCACCTCTAACACACAGCTTTCTGGGGGTCACCATGTTCCTACATGAGCCCACAACCTCAGCTGGTTGGCCCAGAGGTGGGCACCTGACCCGATCTGGGTCCATCATAGTGTTTCCCTGGAACTTCTCAAAGTGGATCTGAAAAAGAGTCAGTGCCACACTGAAGATGGAAGCCCAAAGAAGCAAAACTCATATGCTACTAGTGACCACCTTCCCTGTCACATGGAGGAAGTTAGTCTGCAGAGAGAATGAGGGAGCTTGGAGTATGGATTCTGGGGAATTGGAACAGTGTTAGTGCCACTGAATGAATTGGGAAATTGGGGAAAGGAAATGAGTTTGGGATGATGTAAGAGTTCAATTTAACACATGGTAAATCTGAGGTTTTGGTAGTTTCTCCATGTGAAGATGTGCTGGAAATATCTAAGGAACCATTACCAAGCCTAGCCTTAGTTCCTGAATATGCTAACACATTTTCAAACCCACTGTTACCATCTAGTCTATACTTCAATCATCTCTCATTTGTGCCACTCCCCTGCTCTCCCCCATCCAATCTGGATTCCTTCTAATCCAATTGAGAGTGACCTTTTCAAAGTTATCAAAGTTTTCCTTGTTCTTAGGATAAAATCCAAACCAGACCTTGTATAGTCTGGTCCTTAAATATCTCTCCAGTGTATTTTTTTTTAATTAAAAATTTTAGAGCACTTGTAGGTTTAGAGAAAAATCATGCAGAAAGTTCCCATACATATTTTCCCCCTAAATTGTTCTTATTAACATTTTGCATTAGTGTGGTAGCTTTGTTACAACTGATGAACCAAAATTATTGCATTATTAACTAAAGTACATCATTTTCATTA
>JAQZBX010022803.1:0-31283 GCA_029593785.1 Cabassous unicinctus | reverse complement strand
TCCCCATCCTGCCCCATCACTGCTGACCTGTCAGGGGCTGCGTCTCCTCTCACCTGGGCTCTGGTGACTCAGACCTGGACCTGATGCTTAGGTCCCACCTGGGTCCAAGAGGCTCCCCATCCACTAGCAGTCCCTGCTGGCCCCAGGTGCTGACCAGACAGGGACCCCAGAACTCACCTCTCTGGATTGATAAGCAAAGACCAATTTCACCTCTGTCACCCCTGAGGCAGGGCTCACCAAAGGGTCTCAGGCTTCTAGCAACAAGTGTTTCCCAGTTTTCACCTCTAAGTCCACAATCTCTCAAATTTCCTTGCCTTAGCTTGCTTTTTTGTTATTTGCTCCCAAATATGCCCTGACATTGGCATAAGCAGACAAGAGTCTATTTCTCCTAAAAAGAGCAGCCCCGGGGCGCAGTCCAGATGCTCAGGGATCCAGACTCCTTCGATTTTCCACCTGGGGGAACAGCTTCAGGATCTGTCAAGGCCACCCCCATCCACATACCTGGCTGGAGTGGAGGAAGGAGAGGACAAGGGTTTCTGTTTGGTGCCCCTATGATGGCCTTCCCTACATCCAGCTGTCCACACGTGCCAGGGCTCTCCCAGGCTCTCTCCAGAGGGCTGCCTGAGCATTTTTGAGCTGGGAACATTCTAATGCCCCCCAGTCTTGCGTTAATGAGAAAGAAAGGAGAAATGAGTATTAGGCCACTATGGTCTTTCTCTGCTCACCGAAGTTGAGAAAACGGAGCTCATTTTGTTACAAAATGTCATATTGCCTGTGTCAATATTTCAAAGCTGTGGATACTGCTGTTTGTGATTTTCGTGACTGCATCAGACAACTTGGCAAATCTCCATGCTTTGTTTTTCCCAGTGGTAATCAGGTAAGAATGATTTTCCAATTTTTAGACACTTCACACGTGCAACATTTCCAAAGTGAGACATGTATTTTTATTTTTATTTCTTTCATTCTTGACCAGGAAGAAATTATTAAGAATGACTTCAGGGTCATGGTCATTTTACTTTTCAATTGACATCATTCAATTGCAATTGTCCAGATTCCAGCTCCCTGTAGATTTCCTGAGAGGCTTAAAGTTCTATAAATGTTGTTTTGAATGAATTTCTAATTGTGCCAAATCACAGGTCATCGTTATTAAATAGCTTCTTTTTTGGTCTTTTCTGTGACTGGTTTTCATTTTATTTTTTGTTGTTCGTCGACAATTTGTCTAACAGCATCCCTTAAGCTTCTTATTTTGCATGTCTTTCTTCTCCCTGAATAGTTTTTGGGTTTGTGATTCCAAGACACAAGGTGAGACGCGAACCCCCCCACCTTACTGCTATACAATCTATAACCTCAACCCTCACGCACCACTCCTAAAAAAGATTAGTAGGTGTGAATAAAAAGGAAAGGCAAAACGGCAAGGACTATTAAAGTGTCATTCAGATTGTTTTTAGGATTGTAGAAGCTACTTAGCCCATTCTCATACAGAAGCCTTTTCAATGAGTGTCTATGTGACTATAGCACACATAACACTGATTTGTTGATTTAAAATAAGATATTAAACATTTTAAAAGGTTTATATTCTTGCAAATGGATTCATATCGACTTCGTATGAAGTCTGATTACCTAGATCCAGTTGAGGAGGAAATTTTGTATTTATACAATTACTGTCAAAGATGAAAATTGCCAAAATGGATAATGCAGGTTAAAATGTCTTCCATTTCATGCCTCAATTATCAATGTTTTCTGATCCTTGCAATTTTCCTATACCAGGACAAAATAGAAAGTCGCTCAGTTTAGTCACCTGAACCTAAAGACGACTACTAAGGAGGCCAGTTCTTGCTAATTATAGCATTGATAGGAAACTTCTTGGGGATTTTTATACAAATTCTTCTTTGATTTCCCTAGAAACAGAACA
Organism: Cabassous unicinctus; assembly: GCA_029593785.1. Classification (NCBI taxonomy): domain Eukaryota; kingdom Metazoa; phylum Chordata; class Mammalia; order Cingulata; family Chlamyphoridae; genus Cabassous; species Cabassous unicinctus. The sequence goes on along the minus strand of JAQZBX010022803.1, from coordinate 29,371 downwards.
GACAATAGTTCACTATTTTCTCCTCACGTCTCTTTTTCCTTTTTATAAAATGTAATCACAATAACCAGTAAAACATGTTGAAACTATTATTTCAGTAGAAAACAAGAGAAATCTCTGTTTTGGTTCAGGTGTGTGCATGTATGTGTGTGGAGGGTGAAAAATGAGTGGTTAAGTTCAATTGGGGTGATCTTCAAGGGAAAACTCTATAGATAGTAACTATTCTTTAATTTCTCTCTACCTCTTTGTTTCCTCTCTGTTTTATCTTCCAAAAAGTGCCTGTGGTCCCAATGAATATTAAAATAGCTGGAATTCCATTTCCCTTGGGATATTTTGGGCCTTTGATAAGCATTTCCTTCAGCAGCAATTAGTGCAAAATTGAATAAAGTGACGTAACCAAATACATTTTCTCCACAGACAACAGAAGACTAGTAGTATGCATTCTGGCTTCTGTGATGTCCTTAGCATATACCCTTCATCCTCATGCTCACAGGATGGCTGCTGTACCTCTAGGCAGCACATCTGCATTCCAGGCAGCAAGAAACAGTGAGAGAAATGGCCCTTTTTATCAGAGTTAAACAGTGGCTTTTCCAGAAGACTCACTCAAGAAAATTCTGATTTTATCTTATTGAACAGAACTATGTTCCATTGTCACTACTAGCTAGAAGGAACACTGGAACACTGAGATTTTATTACTGAACACATGGCTGCCCAAATCAAACAGGGACTTTTTTAGAAATGGAAGAAGAGGGGTCATAAGTATTGGGTAGACCAATCGCAATGTCTTCTACAGATCCCTTTGTGCTCAGCGAAGTTATATGTTCATTTTTGATTTAATAATTTGCACTGGATGTGGATTAAAAATATTTAAGGTTCATAATATTTATGGTGCCAAGAGAAGGGAACTTCAATAGGGAGAGGAATCCTCAAACACTGTCTCAGTGCTTAAGTGCTACTAGATGGATGGGTGAGCCCCTGAGGGAATGGCCTCTGTACCCCCATGACTGAGCTCACCGTGCCTCGGGGTATGAGAGTAGGTAAGAGAGCACCAGAAGGAGTAGACTGGGAGAGAGGTGGTATGAGGGTTGCAACTTGAAGGGGGAATAATTTACAGAACACACACTGAAAGCCTTTTGCACTGAGCTTGAGATATTGCACCACTGTTGTCCTTGACACTGTGTTCATCACGAGGAAGTAGAATTTCCTAAAACCTGGCAATCAGGCGATGGAGGTGACAATGATTATTATAAGAGCAGTGGCTACTAGTGAATGATCTTGCACCAGGCTCTGGGCTGGGTTCTTTGTCTGTAGGGGACTCCCTGGACCCTTGAAAAGCCCTGAGAAGCAGGGATCCTTGGTCCCATTTACACAAGAAGAAACCGCTCTTCTGGGAGATTAGCTGCCTTGCCCATGATGCCAGTGAATAAGTGGTAGCAGCAGGATGAGAATTCACCTGGCGGCCCCAGAGCCTCCCGGGCTTCCCTGGGCTCTTCACCTGGTGAGGAGGTAGGGCTGGGCGGTGGCACAGGAGGTAGAGGTGGCCAAAGGGAACTTCTTCTCGGGCTGTCCCTGTGCCTAAGGAGTGAGTGGCATGTGCTTCCTCCTCACGCACCCTTTATGGGACTCCTGCCGAGGTGACGGATGGGCTCAATGGGGCTACTTTAGGGCTCGCTTTAGCTTGTGGCCTGGCCTGGGAGTCAGCACACCCTCACGGAGGGAGGTTTGGGGGCCTCTTTTTGTGCCCTTGTCTTCCTTCCACTCACTGCATTTCCCTGCCAAGTTCCGTATTCAAGATTTTGTTCTTGAGTCAGTGTGAAGTGGAAGCAAACTGACCCTGCGTCACGGAGTATCTCTGGGCCTGCGTTTATGCAAAAACAAGCGGGCGGGGGGTGGGGGGTGGTTCTCACCTTCTGCTCTCACGGCTGACACCCCAACTCCTCAGCGCCAACCATCCTGGGAAGACCCCGGCTCTGCTCAGCGCAAACTGTGGGACCATGGTGGGAGACCCTAACCACAGTAGAGGCAGAAAGGCACTGTCCAGCTCCTCCCCACCCGCCCACCCACACCTTGTCTGTGGACCCATTACCTATGGTGGCGAGCACCCAAGTGAGTCCGGTAACCAGAGAATGGTCCTAATTCTCAGCCCTGAGAGGTCTGCCCCCAGAAAGAGATGAACAGTTGCAGTGGATCGTTTGCCCTGACCCTCTGCAGCCAGGCTGCCACATGGTCACACCTGGGGCCACCTGGGAATGATCAGCCAGCAAGGACCTCCAGCGCCCCCTGTGGTTTCTATTAATGTCATCATCTCTCACTCCACTGTGCTCGGGGTGGGTAGGGGACAGTCGTGCAGACCTTGCCCACAGCCACTTACATCTTCTGTTGGAGATGCACTCAGAGGGGTGGGCAGGGGAGACTCAACTCCTGGTTTGGAGCAAAGTATGAAACAGGACTCAGAAAAACTAATTTGGAAGCTATTGTTCATTTGAGTCCCCGTGGGGAGAGACTGTCTCTCTGGTTCCCTTACCACATTCTTCTCCAGAGGAAGGAAAGGTGGATGCAAACTCATGAGTGGCTAGAGCAGCATCGGGCAAGGGCTCTGCAGCTTCAGGACTGGACTACTGTGGTCACAGCTAATAGAGACAATCTTTCTGAAAAATAAATCCTCTTGGTAAATGTAGTACACCCCTTCTCATTTAGGGCGAGTAATTGGGACCTCTACTTTTGTTTTCAGCCACCATAAAAGGAGAAAACTCAGTCCACAAAGTTGGGAAGTTTTGAAGAGACAATTTTCAATAGGCTAACCAGTAGTTCCTGAATTTGTCCTGACTGAAGCAGGCAATAAATCAACAGCCTTGCTTGTCATTGCCGATCAGTGGGGTACACAGTAGTGCTGCTTTCTCAGTTCAGGCTTCCTCTGGTAAGCTCCTAGCTCTCTGCAGCCTGCCTGCCTCACCCCCAGGCTGCTGGTTGCCCAGTGCATCCCAATGGCTTCCATCTTCATTTCCTGGTTTGCTGTCTGGTTCCCAACAGGAGTTTAAAACAAAGTCCAGATCCAATTCAAGAATGCTTGATTAGAAAATTGGAGTATTCCTAAACTAATAGGCAACCTCCCACCAAGACCTGGTCCATTGCCATGGACACCCCAAAATGGGCAAGGATCCCAGAATTGGAATGCTGTCACCCACCTGGCTCCATGCATTGTCGACCTGGAAACTTCAACTGTCCCACCCACCTATTGTATGGTTACAATAATTATCAAGCCCAGTTATCAAGCCCAGCCTGTATCAGGTCCAACTATGAACTGAACGATGACCTCTGTAAATTCCCTCAGCCCAGACACTGCTTCTTTCAGCTTTTTCCTGTCCCAACCAGTTTATGCCACTGAGAACCAGGCAATCCTAAAAGAGAATCTCTCCTTCCCCCTTTTCCAGATAACAGAACCCTCCTTTCACCTCTGGAACACATAAGAGTCTATCAGTCATATGCCACCTATTTTGTCACTAAAGTCAGACTTTTTCAAAGACTGAAACATATCAGAGTCTTAAGAGTCTCCTTCCTTTCAAGGACCCCTTAGCTGCAGCATGGAGAGAGCAGTCTTGAGGATGGCATCCATCCAGAAGGCAGGGAGGGTAAGAGATGGGAGACAGAGGTACCCGCTGACAGTACTCAAGCCCCTGGATCCAGCCATGCCTGAAGCTTGATTTTCTACTCTGTGAGTCATTACATTCTCTTTTACCTTAAGCCTACTTTGCATCTGGTTGCTGTTTGGAGAAGAACCTTCCAACTACATTCAGCATGCATCTCTTCCTCCATTGCTACCTGGACAACAAGCTGTTTGATTTTCCTTTTGAGATCTTCTCATTGCAATGTCCATGGGTCCTACAAGCAAACTACCCCCAGTGTGGGGAAAAGCAGGTTGAGTGCACCTAACACAGAAAAAATAAAATCTGCACCGAAACACTGACTCACCCATTTCAGCCATCTGAGGATTGTCCCTGCAGGCATCTGTACAGCTGATGTGGGATTCATGATTTGGAAAAATGAATTTGTACTCTTTGTAGATATAAAATAAATCCACTCACTTCTCTTTGTGGTATCAACTTGAAATATGGCCAGTTTTATCTTCTCTGTCAACACAAAACAAATGTGGATTTTTAAAGGAATGTTCCAGGTCATATTTCATTGTTTTTTTATTGGAAAAAATAAACACGTTTTCTTTTTTTTTTTTATAGGTCTATTTCTGTGCTCTCTATTCTTCCATTGCTCTATTTGCCTATGTCAATGCCAATTCAACACTGTTTTGATTACTGTAATTTCATAATGAAGTCTTGACATTAGGTAGTCTTAGGCCTCCAACTATTTCTTATTTTCAAAATTGTTTTAGCTATGGGTCCTTTTGCAGTTCCTCATGAATTTTAGAATCAGCTTGTCTACAACAAGTCCCACTGGGGAAACAACCAGCAAGATGGTGGCAGAGTAAGGAGCTCTTAGAGTCAGTTTGTGCTACAAGGCAGTTAGTAATCACCCAGAGCTATCTAAAGCACCTGTTTGTGGGCTCCAGGAGACCAGAAGCACATCCTGCAACATCCTTGAAAGAATGAAAGGAGGAGACTGCCCGTCTGCAGAGAAGATCCATAAGTAGAGTACTCCATGCCCCAGAGGCTGGTGCTCATCCTCCACTGGCCCCACAAGCCACCTTGAGAGCTATTCCATGGCTGGAATTGGAAACTCCACTTCCCAAAAATGGGGGCGGAAGAGATGTTTGGCCACCGATTTCAGTTACCGATTAGTAAATTCAGCTGGCTAAAGTATAACCCTAAGAACACCTAAAGTTTGAACCTGTCCAAATTGGAAAGAGGCCAGTAGCCATTTTGACTCCATCCCTGACATGAGGGGAAGCTGGCCTGACTGAAAATCACAGTAACGGGAGGGACTGGCTTCTTTCCACCCAGATCAGACTGCAGCCCTCGCCTAGGCCTCAGCCCCACCTCTAGCAGGAAAGAAGCTTGCAGGCCCTTCACCAGCCTTTCCAGGTAACTGCAGGTACATTGGGCTGGCTCAGACTGAATAGTCGGAAGTCTACTGGGGCAACTGTGGTCATTTTGGATCCGCACAGCATAGATTGCTGCCTACACCTGCAGCTCCATCCCTGCCCAGGTAGAGGAGAAAGGGGCGTGACACTTCATCAGTCTCTCTGGGCAACTACAGTCTAGGCCTGCATGACTTGGATTACCACACACAGCTGTGGCTCTGTCCCTACCCCTGGCGGAGAAGAAAGTTGGGAGAAGCTTCATTGGTCCCTGGGGCAATGCGGGAGGCTTGAGCCTCCACAGCTTACAGCACCAACTACATCCTCGGCTCCTACTACACAACCACCAAGGGAGAAAGTGCAAGAAAGCCCTAAACTAAAGAGAGAAACTGCACCCAGAATAAATACTTCTAGTAAGCCAGATACCAAGACACCAATAAAAAATTACAGTCCATACCTAGAAACAGGAAGATATGTCCCAGTTAAAGGAATGAGATAAGCCTCCAGATGACATGAAAGAGTTGAGACAACTAATCATAGATATTCAAACAAATCTCCTTAATAAATTCAATGAGATGGCTAAAGAGATTAAGGATATTAAGAAGACATTGGATTGATCCAAAGAAGAGTTTGAAAGCATACATAGAATAGCAGATCTTATGGGAATGAAAGGCACAATAAATGAAATAAAAAAATATACTGGAATCATATAATAGCAGATTTGAGGCGGCAGAAGAAAGGATTGGTGAGCTTGAAGAAATGGCCTCAGAAAGCGAACATACAAAAGAACAGATGAGGTAAAGAATGGAAAAAATTAAACAAGTTCCCAGGGAACTAAATGACAGCATGAGACATGCAAATATACATGTCATGGGTGTCCCAGAAGGAGAAGAGAAGGGAAAAGGGGCAGAAGGAATATTTGAAGAAATAATGGTAGAAAATTTCCCAACCCTATTGAAGGAGAGAAATATCCATGTTCAAGAAGCACAACATACTCCCATCTGAATAAATCTGAATAGACCAACGCTGAGACACATACTAATCAGAATGTCAAATGCCAAAGACAAAGAGAAAAGCAATGCATAACATATAAAGAATACCCAGTAAGATTAAGTGCCAATTTCTCATCAGAAACCATGGAGGCAAGAAGACAGTGGTATGATATATTTAAGATACTGCAAGAGAAAAACTTCCAGCCAAGTATCTTATATCCAGCAAGATTATCTTTCAAAAATGAGGGCGAGTTTAGAATATTCACAGATAAACAGAAACTTAGAGAGTTTGTAACCAAGAGACCTGCTTTGCAGTAAATACTAAAGGGTGTGCTACAGCCTGAAAATAAAAAACAGGAGAGAGAGGCCTGGTTGAGAGTCTAGAAATGAAAATTATATCAGTAAAGGTAACTAAAAGTGTCAAGAGTGGTGAAAATAAAATATGACTGATAAAACCCAAATATTTAGGGAGAAATTTAATCAATGATGTAAAGTACTTGTATTCAGAAAACTACAACTCATTGTTAAAGAAATTTTAAAAGGCCTAAATAGTTGGAAGAATATTCCATGCTTATGGATTGGAAGACTAAATATCAATAGGATGACAATTCTACTCAAATTGATATACAGATTCAATGCAATCCTGATAAAAATTCCACCAGCATTTTTAAAATAAATGGAAAACATGATTATCAAAGGTATTTGGAAGGAAAAGGGGTCCTGAATAGCCAGAAACATCTTAAAAAGGAAAAGCAAAGTTGGAGGACTCTCACTCCCAGACTTTACATCATATTACCTAACTACAATGGTAAAAACAGCATAGTACTGGCAAAAAGACAGACACATAGACCAACGGAACCAAACTGATTGTTCAGAAACAGACCTTCATATCTATGGTCAAGTGATTTTTGACTAGCCTGTCAAACTCACCCAGCTAAGGCAGAGCAGTCCATTCAACAAATGGTGCTGAGAGAACTGGGCATCCATAGCCAAAAGAAGGAAAGAGGACCCCTGTCTCATACCTTATACAAAAATTAACTCAAAATGGATAAAAAAATCTAAATATAAAAGCAAGAACCATAAAGCTTCTAGAAAAAAATGTAGGAAAATATCTTCAAGACCTGGTGGTAGGTGGTGGATTCTTAAAGGAGATAAGAGGAGGACTGAGATGGACTACTGATGTTTAATGCACGTAGAAGTTTTAGTTAACTTTATTATAAAAGTGTGGAAATATATAGACTGGATTGTAACACATTATACTGAGTAACAGCTGGTTTATAAATGGGAATGAGGCTGAAAAGGGTAGTCTAGGGATGTAAATGCCAGTTGGCAACTAGAGAATAATCTAGGAACTGAACAACACAGTTAACTCAGAGGTGGATGAGAATTGTGGTTGATGGTACAGATGCAAGAGTGTCCTTTGTGAGCTAGAGCAGATGTACATCACTATTACAGGGAGGTGGGAATGTGGAAAAGCATGGGAAAAATACAACTGGAGTGACCTATGGACTCTGGCTAACAGTAATAATGTGATATTCATGCATCTATGCCAAAGATGTACTGTGTTGATAATGGGGGAATATGGAAAAAAGTGTGCCAAATGCACATGATGGACCATGGCTGGTGGTAGTAGTCTGATGATATTATCTCATAATCTGTAACAAATGTTCCACCATGGTGTAGTGCATTGATAGAGGGGTGTTGTATGGGAATTCTGCACATGTGCATGACTGTTTTGTAAGTTTACAGCTTCTGTCATAAAAATATATTTAAAAAATAATAATTAGGTGGGTTGGGGGGAAAGTACACCAAATGTAAGATAAGGACTATAGTTAGTAGTAAGATTTTGACAATATTCTTTCGTAATTTGTAAGAAAAGTCTCACAACAATACAAGGTAGTGGTGGTGGGTTGATGTATGCGACCCCTGTATGATGTTAAGCATGTTTGCTTTGTAAGTTCACAACTTTTACTATACACTTGTTGTTTATGTATATTTATGTATAAATGGTATAAAATAATAATAATAATAGGGTGGGTTGGGGGGAAATACTTTAGTTAGTAGTAATATTTTAAGGATATTCTTTTATCATTAGTTAAAAATGTTTCACAATAATGCAAGGTATTGGTGGTAGGGTGAGGTATGAGAGCCCTGTATGATGTTTATATGTTTGTTTTGTAAGTTCACAACTATTACTATACACTTATTGTTTATGTATGTTTATGTATGAGTGATATACTTCAATAAATTTTTTTTAAAGTTTAAAAAAGTCCCACCAGGATTTTGATTAGAATTGTGTTGAATCAATAAATCAATTTGTGCATAATTTACATCTAAACAATTTGAGTCTTCTGACCCATGGACAAGATATTTACTTAGGCCTTCTTTAATTTCTCTCAGCAATGTTTTGAAGTTTTTCAGGGACAGGTCTTATATATCATTCATAAGATTTGTCCCTAGGTATTTCATATTTCATACCATTACATACCATGCTATTGTAATGGTATTTTTTTTAGTTAGAGAAGTTGAGAGTTTACAAAACAATCATGCATAACATGCAGGATTCCCAAACATCTTCCTACCACCAACATTTTCCATTGTTGTGGAGTATTTGTTACAAATGATGAAAGAACAGCATCAAAATATTACTACTAACTATAGTCCCTAGCTTACATTTGGTGTATTTTCCCATAAACCACCCTATTATTAACACCATGCATTATTATTGTACATTTGATTATACACGTAATCTTCCTTTATGAGGTATTTCTGATATGACCAAGTCAGATTTCATCTCTCTTCTATCCTGCAACTACTATAGAGATAACAGCCTAAAACAAGCATTTTCTCTCCTGGTGGAGCTGAGAATCCTTGCAGTTAGCTCACTGTGGAACCTTCTCCTTCTTTTCTCTTCCTCTGAGAGCGTGAACTCAGCTTTATCAGTATGTCCTTTCATATCCACTTTAAAATATGACCAGTTTACTCTCTCTTTAAAATATCCATTTGGAAACACTGATACCTTCTGGGACTCATTGGCCATGTTTCACGTTGACAGGAAAATCATCTGGTTATAGGTATAGTCCATATTCCATACATAAATATCCAGTCTTATTCATCAGAAGGTAATTTAGTGCCATAAATTGAGTACAAGTGAGTTTACACATGAAGAAATAGAGGTGGAGCTCTTTTATTCCTTGACTATTTTTTCAAAATTATTTTCCTCATGTCCTAGAACTTTAAAACTAATGAAATGGGCTTCACCTGCCCTCCTTCCCACACCTGTATTTACAAGGCAAAGAAGCACACAGTGGAAATTCTTTCTAATCATCTCAGTACGCTGCCAGCTCGCTTAGCATCTCTTTCTGACCTGGACATGATCTCTCCCCACCAGAGCTCCCTCTGCTGGCATTTAGCACCTCTAAATGCAGAAAATAACAATTAATTTGCAGGTGACATAGTTTTCACTTCTAACTAGCTCTGTGCCAGATTGTTTAGAACCATTAAATTAAATTATTGCTGTAACTTATCAACATTAAATTGACACTATTAAAACTGATGATTGAAACCACATTCAGTGATTTACTTTGTTTTTCTCTTGTTTTCCTTTGGGCTTTGCAGGATAGAGAAGGTTTATACATTAGATAAATGATAGCCAAAGTGTTCTTTGATCTTCTTTCCCATGGGTGGGGGTGTCATATGGCTAGATAATGGTCAGAGGTCTATTCGTACAGATGGTTTTTGAGTTGGGAGGTCAATTTGGTAGAGGTAAAGACAGACTTATTCAGGGTAGGAAAGGTCGGACTAGAGGCATCTTCCAGAAAGAGTGTATACTTGCTTCATTTGCTTCTTACACTTGATGAATCTCAGTGAGCACCCAGAAACATATATGGGTGGGGTAACTACAGGGTCTGCTGAAGATTGTGACAATTAAGATATAATTTTGGGGTCTCCAGCAATTAGCTTTGAAAGAATATGTTGGATCCATGAGACTGCTAATGCATAGAGAAATATGCCTGGTTTTTAAGAAGAGAAAAATAGCTAAAAGAAAAATTTCCCAACACCTAGGCATTGATAGCAAAATTCAACTCACAAAACTTATCAGAATGAATTGACAAAGAATCGGTTTGCATGCACGTACAGAACTAGAGGAGCTAAGCCAAAGCAGCCACAGAGTTTTTTGAAGAAGGCTCAAGAGTCCGGCCCAGTTTCCTGTGTGTCTTGAATGTATCTGCTCCTTCTGTGTCCCACACTCACTTTGACAGCAGGGGAGAAAGTTTGACACTCGAGATCTTGGAAGAGAAACACAAATCCACTGTCCTGTTAACCAGCTCAGCAACCCAATAAACTTAGAGCCTACACTTAACTTCATGTCCCTCAATGACTTATCAAAAAAATCAACATAAGACAAAATGCAGTGAATTTAAGAAGAGACTTTCATTAATGATTGCAATAAAATCAGGAAAAATAGAAAACTTAAGTTGCATTGTGTTGCTGTCACCCTAATGGGACATTGTCTTCTGAGGCCTTAATTACATAGTGATCATCAACCATTTTATATTTTTAAATATAATAATTATTATTATTGATCATATTTGAAGTGTACTCCTACCACATGGCATTTTACATGTACCATCACCTAATCCCAGTAAGAATGCTGTAAGAATTTCTATTTTACAGAAGAACCATGGCTTAGTCTATTTATGTAAAGGGTCCATCCCATGTGGAGTGAGTAGTGGAGCCAGTGATCAGAGCTTGGCTCTGGACAGCCACAGGCTACTGCCTCCCAAATTCCCATCTCTTATTATCTTGGGATTTAAAAGTCGAGAAGTAGCTTGAGACCAAGATTCTCCCAGGTCTCTGTTCTGCCTCCACTGGAGACTTCACTTGTGTACTTTTGAAGAACCCTCTGAAAGTGTATTTCTCTCGAGATGTTTGAACCACCTTTTAAGAGGGGCTTTAAGCAAATGTCCATAGGGCCAGGCAGGTGACGTGAGTGTGGCAGTACCCCGAGTCTAAGAAGAGCTGACTGAAGTGGACCGTATCAACCACACCGCAGGCATTCACACTCACTTCTATAACATGCTCTGTGGGCTAACAAGAGGACCTCTGCAGGCAGATTGCACTTGTGAGCCTGTGGCTCTAGGTCTAATGTCTGTAGGACAATCAAGTGCAAAAGATGCTCAGGTCAAAGTGTGCTCAATGGGCAGTAGATACAGAAGATTCACACTTTGAGGCACTTGTGTGAAATTTCTAAGTAAGTAGGTTGTAAATGGGCATTCTCTTACAAGATTAAAAAAGAAAGCACATAGAATGAAATGATAAAATTAGGATTTCTTACTGAGTAGTAGTGGAATAAATATTGGGAAATATGCATAGCCTAATTGGAAGCATTTTTAAAATATTGTTGCTGTTACAGAAATATGTGTTCAGAAGTTAAAGTCCTGTTTTCCTCATCTACTGGGGAGGGTCTGCAGTTGTTACAAAATTAAAAATAAGGCATGTCAAAATGGAATTTCAACTTATGCAAACTATTTCAATATTTGAGTCTATTCTACAGTATCTACTGAAAAAATAAGGAATTGTGCTTCTATAATTTATCTTGGTTTAAATTATAAAATATTCTGGGGTTGAGTCAAAGATGACAGGGAATCATGCTTTGCCATGCAGGAGGACGCTAATGTGCAATGTAGGTGGGCCTACAATTGGGGTGTGTCGTGGTCTCCAAGCTGCCATACACGCACATTGGAACTACCCAAGCGGATTACTATTTTGGAAGGAATACCATTTTTAATTTGGACTTTAGCTGCCTTTTGTTGTCTATTCCTTAGACCAGCAAAACATTATGTCGACATGAATTCATACCAATTTTCTACTTTAAAAGGATAGAGGGAGAGTAGAAAGAGGTAGGATTGTATCAGACTCAAGCTTTCAGCCTCATTGGTCCAGAAATGAGTGCAAGCTGAAATTCTAGCATGAATTCTTATGAGTCTTGTAGGAATTCCTAAAAAGATAGATAGAAGGTTTGGACAGATCCCATGTCCACATGAAAGGCGTAACATGGCAAAGTTAATGTGAGACTGAAGGTCTCAGGGAATTCATTGAGAGAGCAAATGTGGCTCTTCCAGAGAGGGGATATGCATGCTGTGCTGTGGGCACCTGCCTGCACCAGTGGGTGGTCAAAAGGGAGAACTAGAAGTGAATCTAATCAGTAGGATGATCATGCATCCCATTTGCTCAATTGATCCCAGTGTACATGGGCTGTCTTGGTGTAATTCTTAATAATACCCCTTTAACTCTCAAAAGTGCTCTGATTTCAATGAAAATATTGTCAGAGTTGCATTCTATACCTTGCAGCTAGCCAGGCTCAACTCATCCTTAATCCCAAGTGTTCCTTCTATTTAAATATTTGTGATTGGAGGTTGGGAGAATTACGAAGTGAAATAAAAAGTATCCTACTATGAAATGGTAATTTTTAACTATCTGTGAGATAGAAAAGAAGTATCAACTGTGGGTTCTTAGTTGAAATCCAGGAAAATTGGTTGCTTCAATTCTTAGCTTAATCTTCTTGTGATTGGCTGAACTTTCAAATGTGCAAGTAACAGGGAAGAGAAACTTAGAAGAATGGTAGATACCTGGGTGAGTTATCATTTTTTAAAGATTGCACCTGAAGGCAGACTTTTAGCTGGGTGGCTGAAACTCAGGCCTTACTGGCTTGAGAATTGATAGGACAGAGTTTGGGATGAACACAGGAGCTAGAAACTGAGGATGCAAATCTTACTATGGAGAACATCACTGGGGTAGCCCCGTATTCTGTGTATAATATAAGTTCACACCCCTGGCTGACCCCTGAACCACCTGCACATAAGACAGTTCAGCAAAGGCTAAAATATCCAGAGATTTTAGCTGATGCCCATTTCAAGGGAGAAAATGTGTTTGAGTTTAGACAAATTAACAGCTTCCCTGCAACACACAAAATCAGTATTCTTCAGAGGAACATAACAGAATCATAGTTTCTAAAATGCCTCAATGGTAACATCCAGAATACAATCCAGAATTAACAGACATACAAAGAAATAAAACATGTGACTTACACACAAAAGAAAAAAAAATATCAGTGAAGACATTCTTCCTCATAGTTTTCAGCATAAAAAGTGAAGAGAAGCAAACACCCTCAGCCTGGACCAGGGGGCTCTCTGGCATATAATAGCTGCCAGAGCCCTCTGCCTCAGAGTATACACAACATCCAGTTTTAGTTCTCACAGGTTCACTGTTTGAAGACCTTTACTTCAGGCCTACATCAGTTAACACATTATCCTTTATTATTAGAGTAAGAACAAGGAGAACCTCACTGGCAAAGAGGAGGGGAGGAAGTTGTTTTCGTAGTTGGGTGAGTTTGATTTATCTGGCTCAGGCTAAATGACATATAAAATTTAAATGAGCTGCTGGGGAACAACTCTTGAGCTATGATGATTCTGCTAGTCATTTCCTAAACCTCTATAGGACTGAACAGAGCAGGTAACTACATTATCTCCATTTACATTTAGATCTTGTTTTCTGGTTGATTCATTAATTTGGCTCTTTAAGAGATAAAAAGGGCCTTCGAGATCTTCCAATGTATCCCCTAAGCATTAGTCCCAGAAGCTCAATATCTGCATGCAGTTTAAGAGCTGGTTAGTCCCAATACTGGGACTAGAATACCACAACACTGTGTTCTTTGCACTTCAGCATCCGTCCATCAGTCAATCCCTTCATTAATTCATTTGCAATACACATGCCTACTATGTGCCAAGAACTCTCCTGGGGACTGGAGGTACATGAGTCAGTATCAGGTCCCTCTTTCAGTCTATACTTGCATACTGTTTTGGAAACTATACTTCTCTTGACTTAGCATTCTAAGACTGATAAACACATTGCTATAGTTTTCACCTCCTATAAAGGACTTCCATTTGTTGATTTTCCTAATTTATTATCATCCTGACTGTTTGTCCATAAGAAATTAAATGAAACTAGATATTTCAAACAGTGAAATGATATCTACTTAACCTTTGCTATAACTAGGTCCCCTTCCTTTGTGATGTATCTATCAGTCATTGATTTATGGCAACTGTCTCACTGAAGCCAAATTGAAATGATACAAGTTATTTCCCATGAAATATTCTCTATTCCAGAGTCATTCAAACATGTGGCATCTTTTACTTGCTATCCTCCTACTGCTATGTTCATAGCTGAGCACAAAGACAACAGTTAATAGAATTGGCCACTATTTTTTCCTTCTTTTAGTAAAATTATTTATGATTTTATAGAAATTCAATTTTCAAAAATTAAAAATAAACATTTTGCTTCTTGGAAAAAGGATTCTTGTTGCTTTTCTTGATCGTTTGTCTTCTCTTTTATAAAACTTGGAATCTATTTTCATGGACATTTTTCATTTTGGCATTCTACCATCTGTTACCCCTTCATCAAGTAACTGGTTTGCAGGAGACCTTCCCTTCATTGGGTGCCCTTGATTCAGCTCAGATCAGGCAACAGAATAAGTGCATGCCAGAGGCACGAACTTGGAGACATTGAACCTACTTTGTCCAACTCCCTTTTGTTTCTTTTTTCTTTTTCTTTTTCATTCTCTCTTCTCTCCCATTTAATCTCACTAGGTAACTGTAAAATACTAGAGTTGGTTTCTATTATGTGAAACTGAAGAATGCTAGCTAAACATCTATAAATATTGTCACTACTCAAATATAACTAGTTAATGCCAATATTACACTATTTGAACTTTAATTACATAGAATTAAGAAAATAACTTTTACATAGAGACTGACAGCTTACCCCTTACCAGTGATATTAATGGAGAAAAGTATTATTATGTTCATTAAATGAGAAAATTCCAACAACACTAAATAAGTGGAATTGCTTCCAATCACACAGATTAATAGTTGTAGAGATCACCCAATAACTAGCCCTCCTGATTAGAGATTCAGCTCTTAGGTGGGCACATTGTTTCTCAAATCTGAGTATTGTGGGGGCAACCTTTTTTTTTTTTTTAGCAGGTACCAGGGATTGAACCCAGGACCTTGTTCATGGGCTACTACCACTGAGCTACACCTGCTTTCCTATGGGCAAGTTTTAAAAGACTAATATTTTCTTACAAAACAAAACATTAAATCCATGTAATTGTGTGTGGTTATAAATCACGGTAGTGATGGCTATGACAGTTTCTTTTGCGTTTCATGATGACTATACCACTGGGGATGAAGCTAAGTCTCAACTCTGCCGTTAAAATTTAAATCACTGTGACGCCTCCACTCATAGCCATTTCATCATGACACTTGGCCTTCACTTGGCAAAAACTAAGTTAACTATTAAATCCGCCTCTTTCATTTTCTTCTTATGCAGTGACCATGGAAGGTGACTCCAACTGAAACACAATGCAGTCACTAAAAGCATGTGGTGGTCCATTTGCTCCAAAATGAGTGTCTATGTGTATATGTGAGGGTGTGGGCATTGTGTGTGTGTGTTTAGATTTCTTATGTCTGTGTCATTGAAACATGGAAAAAATCAGACAGGTCTTATGGTGAGTGTGTGGATCCCCATGTATGAATACTGGACTCTGACTACTTCTCATGTATATGCTGCAAAGACTGTATATAAATTTGCACTGCTGTGCTATTTGGTATCCAATATTCAAAAGCTAAAAATGCATTGCTTAACATCTTAAGGCTTTAATTCTACCACTTTCCAGTTTAGTTAACAAAAGAGTTTGTTAATAAAACATTGCATGTCTTCAAATGATAGAAGGAGCAAGAAATTTCCTTGCCAACTTGAGCAACAATGGAGGATATTTTTCAGTTTTTCTTCAGAAACTCATTCCTTTCCTTGCCTTTCCATCCCTGTGGTAGTTAAGTTCATGTGTCAACTTGGTCAGGTCATGGTGTCCAGCTGTTTGGTCAAGCAAGCACTGGCCTGATTATCACTGTGAAGATATTTCCTGGATATAAATAATCAGTAAGTTGATTGCATCTTTTGCTTTCAACAATGAGAGAAGTCTCATCCAATAGGTTGAAGGCCTTAAAAGAAGAACTGATGATTTCAGCGATCAGAAGAGTGAATTTCCATCTCCACTTCAGCCAGCCAGCTTCTCCTGGGGAATTCATGGAAAACCTTCATTGGAGTTCCCAGCTTGCAGTGTGCCCTAGAGAATTTGGACTTGCCCATCCCCATAGACATAATATTTACAGATACCACTTGTCGGTTCTGTTTCCTAAAGAACCTGACTAGTACAATTCCAAAGGTGAATTACTATTTCTGATAAGATTAGACTCCTAGGCATAATTGTAGAGCACTCCCAAAGATGACCACACAGTATCTGCCATTCTACATGATCTTTCTTACAATGTGATTGACACTCCTTCCAGGAGAGATGGATGGAGGCTATGGATGCTCCAAACAGTAGTCGTGCAGAAGAGATAGTATGTGACTCACAAGGTTAAGCCACAATCTTCACCTTTCTCTCTTTCTCTCTCTCCCACCCCACCCCTACTTTACCTGCCTCTCTCCCTCTCTTACAATGCTTATCCTTGGAACACAGCTATCATGTTGTGAGGAGGCCCAAACTAGCCTCCATGAAGAGACCACCTGGAGAAGTCCACCTTCAGTGAGCTGCAGACGCAGCTGAAAGCCAGCTTTGACCAGCAGACATGTGAGTGGACAAATCTTCAGATGACTTCAGCCTTTGAGTCATCCAAAGAAGGAGACAGATATGGTGGAGCATGCTTGCCACCAGCTTCAGGGTATTTGCTAGGCAGCCTTTGTAATCATTTACAATTTGTCTAATGTTGATTATTTAGGCCTCCAGAGCTCGGGACAAGAATATAATTAATTTCTATTCTCCCAACATTTTATTTTCATTTGAGAATAATTCAAGTAAATATATACCATTCCTGCTCTACTGACCTTTTTCTTTGCTGTCTTTTGTCAATATGTACTTGATATTCATCTGTATATAAACAAATTGAAGGCATTTCCCATATCCAGGGTTTCTCAGAATAATTTTTAATTAAGATTTATGATATCTATTAGATGCACATAAAGGGGAGAGGGTGTTTTCTTATACATATTCTCATATTCTCCCCAAGTCCTAGGTTTAATTGCCCTCTTCTTTCCAAAGTTAGCTTTATAAGAACTCAACATTGATGTTCCATCACCATCCGTATATAAAGCTTAGTCTTCAAAATAAGTACTTTCTTAAGGTCAGGTCTAAGTAAGTCCCATATAAACCAGAAATTAGAAGATATGTGAAAAGTTAGCTCCATTCTGAATACATAAATATTCTTTCTTAAGTTATTTGGAAGTAGGCTTTTATATAAATTCTAGTCATGTAAAGACATATTACAGGCTGTTCTTTGGCTAGTTTTGTTTCTATGAATAAATTAATACTATTGGAGTCATTTAGCATTTTTGTCATTATGTGCTTTTTCCTGAAGCCAATATTACTGATACAGAAATCTAAACTGCAACACAAACTGGAATAGCTGTGGTTTCTTGTCAGCTGCTGTTCAGGCTCTCTCTTTTTTTTTTTTATATAACTTATTATTATTTTTATTAGAGCCAGATTTCTCTTTGTAATTCATTGACTTTTCACAAATCATGTAGATATGATTTCTTTATTAAGCTGTCAAATATGTAATTCCATGGGCAATAACATGAGACATAAACTTTTTCAGAGCAAACTTCAGGGGGTAAATTTTAGTGCTCTGCTAAAATTACAGTTCTTATGGGTTCTGCTAAGACCAATTTAATTCCACTGTATCCTATTTACTAGAAACTGTGATATAAAATAAGACCTGGTGGAACACCTGTGGTGTCTAATCAGGGTGATGGGGGTGGAGTGAGAGTCAAGAAGCCCTTGGTATTGGAAGACTTTCGACCTCTAATTCCTCAGTTCATGTGATGAGAAGTTTTCTCTAATACCTAATAGTGTTGTTCCTTTGGGGAATAATTTTCTTTGTCTTCAGTGTGAGGAGAATCATATATTCTTCTGGAGTAATCCCATCCATGCTGCCTACTTCATTGTTACATAGCTCTACTCTCCTTGACAAATGAGCTAACCTTTTCTCCAGCCTTCTATATTTTCATACCAGTTTTCTGCTGCCATTTTTCTATTTCTTAAATTAAATAAAACTCTGGAGACTTAAAATATCATGACTATATGCCACCTCAT
This sequence comes from Cabassous unicinctus, assembly GCA_029593785.1. Lineage (NCBI taxonomy): Eukaryota > Metazoa > Chordata > Mammalia > Cingulata > Chlamyphoridae > Cabassous > Cabassous unicinctus. The sequence continues at coordinate 11,139 of JAQZBX010022803.1, read as the reverse complement.
TCCCAAAAAGGCAGGATACTCCCCACTGCTGGTTACATCACTGGCAGTACTGTCCTGTGTATCTTCAACACGCTATGTTAGAATGGCGGCAGAAAAATATTCACCTGCATGCCATGGGCACATCAAGCTATGTGGATTTGTAAGTATCACATTGTTCATTTTTAAGAGTTTGAAAGATGAAGATTCTCTTATGATTAATTTATTATTTATTAATACATGATTAATTTATTTATTCAGTTATTTATCTATTTATTTAAATCTGATTTTCAGGGAAGACCTGTGGTGTGCCATAGACCATGTTAGATTTAATGGACATAAAAAGTGAGACAAAATATTTTCTTTCAAAAAGAACAGAGTCTAAAATCAGAAAATATAAATATTAACTAGAGAGAAGAAAAATAACCTATAGGCTGAAATTGACTTGTGCCATCTCCCCTCTTCAGTTTAGCTATTGCAATTTTCTAAATTCTGTGGTAACATTGGTCCAGCATCTAACATGGTGGGCATCTGTAATGGAAACTGGATAATGGTCATCATAGAAGCTTGGGGAAAAGATAGCTTATGGCTGAAGGTGAAAAAGTCCAATTCAAGGGAATCATTCAAAATTCAGCTTAAGGTATAAATCTTAAAGTTTAAAAAATCTCTTAAATCTATTAAAAAATACTTCCTAATCTTAAGCATTAATTTTCTTTTTACTTCAAAGTATTCTAGTTCACAGTCTTGTACAAGACTTCCACTGCGGTAATCATTTTAAGGTGAGGAGGGACTACATTTAAGTGAAGCTATGACTTTCTAGAACTGTGATGAGCAGTTGTGTTTGAGATTGGAATACACAGGTGATACTTTCTTCTGCTATTTGAGTCATGGGAAAGCATATGGGGTGAAGGAAGCCTTTCCTAATAACCCACTTACACAGTTTTCTGAACACAAGAGATGTGAAGAGTGATCTTCTTTCTATACACCCCAGTTGGAAGCTGCCTGTCACTCCCCTGAAGGAGGTGATCACGTTGATCTCTCTTTCAGTTCTTATCACACATGTCCCCTTGGGTTCTTACATAAGCGCAGAATGAATTATGTGCTCCTGGAGGGCAGACTCTGTGACCATCTCAGGATCCCAGTCAGCCCCCAGGACAAGGCTTCGCTTGTGGTGGCTGCTCCAGAGTGACTCCTTCAATCTGAAAATATCAGCAGCAGGATCCTCAGGCATGCTGTTTATCCTCAGCCCAATCCTTGAAGGGTAATAACAGTCCATGAATTTGAGCCCTTGTATTTGAGAGACAGAAATCTTTCAAAACATGAAAAAAGTGCTGTTATTACTCTTTGTCATAATACTCAAGTGTGCACTGAGATCTGCTCTCTGCTCTGTTGATAAAGCACACTTGGCATGGCGTCCCGGCTTTTATTGACAGCATCTTTCTATGGCAGCACCCCTGGCTCTCTCTAATAACCCCACACCAACATCATGCCAGCAGTGCTCCATGAATCTGTGCACAACCCATGGAGAAAAGCAGAGTGATCCGTCTCCTCAATTCAGTGGAACGATCTGCTTGTGTGAAGGCAGAGGGGTGACAATGAAAACTGTGCTGAGAGTGGGTCAAGACAAACGCACAAGCCAGGCACTTCATTCCCTCCACCTGAGTTTCCCTGGTAGGAGGCATCAGCCGTATGGATCCTCCCAACATGGCTGCCACAGTGTTTGTTAGGAAGAGACTGCATCCCAGGATGCATGTGAAAGAGTCCAAAGGGCTTCGGGCTGAACATAAGAAGACAAGCTTCCCAACCTGACTCTTCCTAGCAAGCTTTGACCTGGAAAGCCATGTAGCCACTCCTACCTCAATTTCCTCAAGGGTACAATGAGAAGGCCATGACTAGATTAGTTCCATGGGCAATTCAAGCTTTGGTACTTTGTACATTCCAAACATCAGGGACAAACACAGGTTGACTTGAGAACTATGAGACGTCCAAGAGAATCATAACACTGTAAAGGCTATTCCTCTGTCTAGGAAGAAAGTGAAATTGAGCTTTCTGCAGCCACAGCCAGCTGTTCTTCAGATTGAAGGTCTTCTAGAGGATTATAAGTTACCATATTACTGTGGAGAAACACAAGTCGTACATTGCCTCAGGATTTCTATTTTTTTTTCCATAGAGTTTAGAGAAGCCAAAGTCCATAGATTTTACTCTTGAAAGAGACAGAGGGATGCTTCCCAAAACAGCAAACTCTGAGGCACCAAGTAGTTATTGGAAGAGAGTTGTGAATGCAATTTTTTGGTCATTACTTTTATATTTTATGAGGAGAAAGATTTTTACTTCATATCAATATTGAAATCAGGAGAAAAATCACAAGGTGACAGAAATCAAAGAAGAAATATCAAGACATGTTCACTGTATGCTTGGTTACTTTAAAGCATGGAAATGTTTTCCACTAATCTTGTCAAAGATATCAGTTTCCTGAAGACTGTACAAGTTGTCTAAACTTCTCTTTGGAATTAAGTTTCCTATAAGGCTACAAATTTCTAAAACCTATCATGTATAAAATATAAGTATGCTTAGATGTTAGATGCAGCTAAGTTTTTGCAATATTCTTCTATGAATCAATTACTAATACAGCGGATGGCATGGGGTTCCTTTTGGGTCCAAGGCAAAGCTCTACAAGGTGATTTAAGGATGCTTGCAACCTCAGTCTTCCTTTTAAGGAGTTGAAATCTGTGAGAGATAATGTGCGCAAAACCAGAAAACAACCTAGGGAGAGGTACATACATTTAATCATGCTTCTTGGTCTATGTAATTCATCTTTAAGAATTAACTTTGTGGATTTTCTCCATAAACCTTTGGAATAGAAAAGGGGGGTAGCTTAGTTTGCTAAAGGATGCCAAAACAATATACCAGAAATGAGTAGGTTTTTATAATGAGAATTTATTAACTTAAAAGCTTACAGTTCTACAAATATACCACACTAATGAAGGATCTAATGTGGGAAAGTGTGAGAGAGGAAGGCAGTGGGACATATGGGAATCCCTTATATTTTTTGCGTAATATTTATGTAATCTAAAAGTAAAAAAAAAAAGAATTATTAAAAAAAGCTTACAGTTCTGAGGCTGGTATGTGTTCAAATGAAGGCAACATCAGAGATGCTGTCTAACCGATCGCCAGCTGAGGGCCATCGGGTGCATAGTGGTGTTTACTTGAAGATGCTTTCTCTCTGAGCTCAACTGTGGGTGATCAGGCACATGGCTCATCTCTCCCCTCTCCTCCAGGTCTCTCTCCCAGCCTCTTGGGGTTACTCTGTCTCTGCTGTTTTTTCTGTGTGTTTCTGCTTTCAGTGTTCCATTTATAAAGTACTACAGCAAGAGGACCAAGACCTGACCTGGGTCACGCCTCACTGATGCAATCCAATCAAAGTCCCCCAACTGAATCCAGTCCAATCAAAGGGTCCCAAGCCCACAGGAATGGATTAGCTTCAAGAACATGATCTTTTCTGGAATCCATAAAAAGCTTCACACTGTCACAGGGGGTGATAAGATTCCAAATTTGCCAATGAAGATGTAAATTCAAATCACCCAAGAGCAAATCAGCCACTGAGAAATCCAGGCTTTTATTTCTTCCTAATACACCAAGGTATTCTTAAAGTTCAGGAGTGATAAGGGTTATCATATGCACCTGTAAAGATCAGTAATCAGACACCACTTTCAGTGTGTTAGGAAAAGCAGCTGCAAGCTCTCCTGATGTAGTTGATGGTGCTGAACATTTCATATGGAAGAAAAAGTCATGAGCAAATGGACAGACACGATAAAATATACAAGGGAGACTCAGTTTTCCTAAAAGCAGCTGTAACCAATGGGTGAGGTTCCTGCAGAGGAACAGGGGCAGGTGAACATGCTAAGGGAGGCAGTGTGTGTCTGGTCTGCAGTAGCAGTTGGAACTTGCATTTAGCAATTTCTTCCATGGAAATTGAGAATCACTGGAAATATTTCATCAAGACAGTGATAGGTCATACAGGCATTTTGTAAGAGTACTTTCATTTGCCAACGTAGATCTACCTTGAAAGAATATAGCTGGCCAGGGGTGGGAGGAAAGTTAGAATGAATGAAGATATGAGGGTAAGAAACTCAAGTGAGACTTTTTAAGGTAATTTAACACTTCACAGAATTAAACATCCCAGATGTTGTGTTGGCATCTGACTGAGTCTGCATCATCAGAAATCTGCCCCCTTTCCTGTCTCATGGTTCTGCTTTCCTCTGGGTTGGCTTCTTTCTCAGGCACATTTTCTCCAAGTGGTAAACCAGAAGGCCCTGGCAACCCTGAGCCTACAGTTTTTTGTGCCCTAAATCCAGAAATGGAGCTCTCTGTATTCACTCTCCCAGTGTCAGTTTCCATTCCCAAGGAAGGACTTGAACTGGATACTTTTTTGTGTCTCCTGCTCATAAATTATTAAATCCTAGGGAACAAGGTAAACAAATTGGTCATCCTGGGTCTCATTCTCACCCATTTGGCTTTTGTATATGCAGAAATGATAAACATACCCCAAGTTCACCTGGCAGGATACCCGGCCTATAACTTCTGCATAAGAAATACCTGTTGATGGACAATGTACCATCTATGGGCATAAACAAATACTTGTGATGATAATTGATGTTATGAAAAGATTCTGGTTAAGTGGTGAAGAATAAATATGTTGGAAACTAAATCTCCCAGATATGCTTTTAGTACTGTGTTTACTTCAGGAAACAGTCTCAGTTTTTTTTGTTTGTTTGTTTGGTTGGTTTTACAAAACCATTTTCCCAGAGCTTTAGGAAGACATTGGGCTTCAGGCAAAAGATTTAACCTTTTAGCTCATTAGTGTCCTTATGTGACAATGAGGAACTACCTCAGTTAGGTTGGTGTGAGAACTAAGTTAGCTTAGGTGAGCTGATGTGGGAAGCAATTTACAGCCCGGCTCACAGAAATTCCCAAACTGTATTTTATTTACCAAACACTTATAAAACATTTATTGTCTCCATGGGTTAAATGCTACAGGAGAGATACAGTTTCAGATTGAATAAAATTTCCCCAACTTTCACATTTTAGGATTCTATAATATTTCTTCTAAACGGGAAAATTGAAAATGAAGTTCTCTGACAGCTAATAAAAGCTAAGGAATATACATTTTAATGATAAAAATAAATCTTAATTCTTTGGTGTACCTTCTCCTCCTCACACATGGTCTCATTTCATGTGCTAACAAAATAAGAGGTAAAAATTATTCCCATTTAAAAAGAGAAAACTCAGGGATTGATAGCATGAGAAACTTCAAATACTAGATAAGGAAAAAGATGGAAGGAAATTCTGGTGTGTCAGTTTCCTATTGCTGCTGCAAGAAATGAACACTTAGCTACTCTAAAACAACGCAAGGTGGTTGTTGTGCAGTTCTGGAGGTCAGAGATATGAAATGGGGCTCAGGGGCCCGAAATCAAGGCGTCAGCAGAGCTGCGTTCCCTCCTGGAGGCTCCAGGGAGAATCCGTTTCCTTGCCTTTTTCAGCTCCTAGAGGCCACCCCCATTCCTGGTCTCGGGGTCCATCCCTCCATCTCCAAAGCCAGCCACAGCTGGCCAAGTCTTTCTCACCCTCTACCCTCTCTTCTGCCTCCCTCTTCCACTTTTGAGGACCCTGTGATTACGTTGGGCCAACTTGAATAGTCCAGGACAAACTTTTTAAACACAGTCAGCCGATGAGCAAACATCTCCCATCTGTAGCTTTAATGCCCCTTAATTCAACCTTAACCCCACCTTGATCCCCTATGCACCATAACTTGTTCACCAGTTTCAGGGGTTAGGATGGGGACGTCTCTGTGGGACTATTATACTCCTTCCACATCTGGATTCTAAATTAGCCAAACTATCAAATTATAATGTGACTAAAACAAACCTATTGTGAAGGTATTTTAAATTGCCTTTGATTTAAAAAAAAAAATAGAGTTTTGTTTAAGGTGAGGATTTATTATGGTACCTGTATAGTATTTGTTCTGATTAGAAGCAAATGACTGATTAGATAACTAAGGAAACTCACTCTCCTATGCCTCATTGAACTCAGAAATAGAAAACAACCAACAAAACACATCATCATCAGATGTTTGTGAGTCACAACTGCCAGTGGACTGAGAAGAGCTGCTACTGAGTGTTCAAATACATTTCGGCCTTCAAATGCTAATATCATTTAAACTTTACATCTTCTGGAAAACAATGGATTATAGGACAGATAAGTGGGTCAGCCTCCAGGACAAATATTGAAAACTGGTGGTCCATTGACCATTTCTGCTTCTCAGATATGTAGAGAGGTTCTCTTTGCCTGGAATGTTATATTTTCTTTTTAAAATTTTAAGTTATTTGTGAATACTTAAAAATCAGTAATCTCAGATTTTTTTGAATGACCTTGCGACAGAGTTAATTTCATCACCATCTTGTAGATAAGGAAACTAAGACATATAGAGGTTAAGTTAATTTGCCAAAATTAAAGAGCTAATAAAAACAGGCCCATCCTTCGACCATCCTGCTGCACTCTTTCTTGGTTACTCACTGGCACTTATTAATCCTCCAGGCAGCTCCAAAGTGAGACAGCAACCTTGTCACCTCCTTTCTTTTATTTAACACCTATTCTGTCTGATGCGAGTTCACCATGATTTACTTTGCTTCTTGGCCATAATGAAGCAAATCCATGGATCAAGCACTTGCCAAGGGCTTCCAAGGAATTTACGGAAGCCAGAAATAAATCAGACTGTGGGCAAATATGCATGAAGTCAACCCTCCAACAAGGTCCTTTCATTTCTGAGCATAATCATGATGCTTGGGAGTGAAACTTTTGGGGAGGAATGGACTAAAATGGGAAAAAGAAAACTTTGAGGGGTGCTGTGACACCCACACAGCCTGGGATCTCCTGAACGGGTTGAAGCCTATGCTGCAGATGGTTGCAGGACTTTGTCACCTGGGCTGCAGAACAGCTGGCTTGACCACTCAGGCAAAGTGAGGCGCAGCGAGGGAGAGGCCCGTTCTCCCTCTCGGCCTCGGTCCAGCACCAGCCCCGTGCTGGGGTCTTCTGTGATCTCATGGGGCTAGGGTTGCAGGTGGCTCCTCCAGAGCCTTTGCAGGCAGAGCTCCTGGGCCAAACAAAAGGAGGACAAAAGGGCAGGCTTCTTTGTTTTGGAGGACCCTCTATGGCACCCTCTGAGGACTTCCAGAATGTTCTCAGCATCCCTCAGAATTCTGGATGAGCTTCACTTCTAAATCTGGCAAAGATTTTTAAAAGATGACCCCCAGCACTGGTGAAAGTGCATAGAGAAACAGGATGGAAATTTCTATTGGGTTAGCCTTTCCAAAGAACAATTTAGCAGCCAAGTAAAAGTTCTCAAATGTGTGCCTAATTTTGATCCAGTAACTTCATTTACAGGAAATATCTTAAGATACGGCAACAGAGATAGTCATCCCAGCCTTGATGGTATGACACTTGGAAACCACCTAACTCCACAACAATGGGGATTGTGCACTTCTGACAACTATAAAGCCACTCGTGTGATGCCGAGGAGTGAAGGGAACACGTTCATGGTTAATGTTAAGAGAGGAAAAATGGGTTAAAAATATTCAACCTCATATTTATAAAAATATTTATACATGCCTAATAATACAAAGTATTAGCAGTCATCTCTGGATACAGGTTTATATTATTTATTATTCAGCAGACACTGCTCTTGGCATGTTAGCCGTTCTATACTTCTTCCTAAGGGAGTCTTGATTTTGCCTGGAATTGCAATGTGCCAGATAAAAAGCTGCGTTCCCCAGCCTCTCTGGCACTTGAGGTTTGACTAAACGAGATGCTGCAGAAGGCTGCCCACGATTTCAGGAAAGTCTTGCTGCAGGAACACTTGCTTCCTCATCCCCTCTGACCCTGCACCCCACTCTTGCTTCACGCCTGGAACAGAGGGGACACTCAGAGCTGCGGGAGGGAAACGGCCACTTGAAGAGGAGCAGAACTGAAAGACTGACGGCGCTTTGGCCCATGAAGACCTTGGCGAGCCGTCACCCTCGACCTGGAATGCCAGCTTCCAAACGTCTTAACTGAGAAATAAACGCCTGGTGACTTTAAGCCACCCTTTCTTGGGTTTCTGGGACAGCCTAATTCCTAACTGATACAAATCTTTTTGTCAATTTTAAAATGCAGAAAAGCAAAAAAAAAAAAAAAAACATTCTTTGAGAAATATGTTTTGGTAATAAAATATTCTAAAATTACAGAAGCATCAAGGGACTGTTTCCAGAAAATCCCCTTGATGTTAATGAGGTGTGCAGGGTAGGGTCTGCTGACCAGGTTCTACCAGACCAGCCTTAGATTTAAACTCATCCCCTTTCTGAGATTTTCTGTCCTACTAGACCTCACTTCAGCTTGATGCCTTAGCTTCTTTCATGTGTCTGTATGGATAAGAGTCCAGTTGACTTGCTAAATAAAAATCTGTAGTAACAGCATAGGTGTGCTTCATTCTTGCTCTGAAAGCCTTTCTCACTGGAACTGAGCTTGATCCCATCTTACTACCTAATTTTGTTCTTCTTTTACTGGCCCTTTCATCTGCCTTCTGGTTCTATCTGTATTTTATAGTCTGGACCACACTTTCATGTGAAGAGCTTACCCTCCTTTGTCCCTTCTATCACATTTATAAACCTGTCATTCCCTGACCACTCCCTTCCCATATTCCACATTGTCATATCTCCATCTTTACATGTTCATCACAATCAGGATCCAAATACAGATATGAAAAGGACTCCAATGTGCTCTTAGAAAAAATTAACTTTGGAAGTTTTTTTTAATATCTCATTTACCTAAAAATCCTTTTGGTTAAGTTTGTTTTAACTTTGAACTCCATCACTTTTCACTTGCCAAGTGGTAGGCTGGAAATAAATAAAGGCATTTCTGCCAGCTTATGACTTACAATGCATGCTATTTCCAGGTGTGCTATTTGTCAACTTTTGGGAAGCAATGGCATAACTTATCCGAAGAGTTTGACCACATTTTCTGGGAAAGCAGAACTGTTTCAGCAAATACTACACAATTACTCCCAAAAACCCTGGGAAACATTTTTCCTCAAATCTATGCCCTCGATTGACTGTCTTGTCACACACACTCCTAAGAATTGGCTTCTTCAACATTCATTCTCTCTGCTGAGAAGAAAACATTTGAAATAATTCAGTAGAAAGCCACACTGGCCACATTTCAGGCTAAAATCAGCTCATCTCTTTGTCAATGTCACTTCCATCTTCAGAAACCACAGCTTGCTAAATCCAAGACTGGAAGAGTCTTTAAGAAACAAAGGCATTTGGCCCTCACATTGATGTCTTCTCAACCCCTCCAGCATTCCTTTTATTCCCACTTCATCCACCTCTTCTTGATCCCTCTCCAGTCATCACAAAATAAATCTTCTGTCAGAGGAAATGCCATGTCTGCCACCTCAGGAAGGCAAAAATTTATGGTCTCCACCCAGCTGCATTTCACTGTAAGTGGGACAATCCATCTTGTGTAGCTGCCATTCGCATTCCCTTTGGATGAACCATGGAGTCCTCCAAATTGCTTAGGGGTTGAAGCTGTGTTCCGATAAACTGGAGATTGAAGTCTTGTGTGTTTACTTTATCTTCTGCAATAGCAAAACAAGTTGCTGAAGTCATTGATGGCACAGGACTGTGCTCCCCAGGGCTTCTGCTCTTTCAAAACATAAGTGCCAAATGCAAGTAGTGGGTTCCTGGAAGTGTTGTGGGGAAAATAATCAGATGAGTGGTCCTTAAATGCAGCTCGATGGTGACATAAAAATTGATGAATACATTTAGAGGATGCTTTCCATACTTCTGTAAGACTCCTAAGAAGTTGATTATTTGAGATATTTTAAACAGGTATATCTGAAATAACTTTCACCAAAAAATGTAATTCAATGAAATAGTCTATAATCTTCACATACAAAGCACTGAGATTTCTGAAAATTTATTAATATAGCTCTAGTCATTATTATATGTTCACATTTTTTAAATCTTGTGCATTTCTTTACACTTAACTTTTCTTATCTTTGTTAAATTTATGCAAAGTAAAACAGGCTTGCTTTTTCAAACAAATCAATTTTATTGATACATATTAATAAAAAATACAATTTATCCAAAGTGTACAATCAATGGTATTTGGTATAATCACATAGTTGTGCTTTCATCACTTCAATCATTATTAAAGCATTTTCATTATTTCAATAATAAAAATAAACAAACAAACAAGAAAATTCTTCACCTCTCAACTTTTCTGTTTCGCTTGCTGTACATAGCTATTTCTGGCTATTCTTGCACAATTATTCATTTGTTTATTAAGCAGTTTTATTGAGATATATTCATCAATGGCTTTTTTAGCTGTTAAAAAGTCCTTTATTTTAAAATTGTAAAATAAATAGAAAAATAGATTGAGAGAAATTACAAATTTTAAACGAGAATACAAGGCCAGGTTAGATTTAATATAATCAATTATAAAAATAAATAGCATAGCAACAAACATTATGAATATGAATAATAATTCAAATATAATAGAAATTAATTTTAACATAATTCTAATTTTTATATTACAGCTTTAACTATTGGACATAATCTCTAAGAATGAAATAAACATAATTCTTTCTAGATAATCAAATTCCTGTTTGAGAATCTTCACATCTTATTGGCATGAATTACAGCAGATAATTTGCCAACTCATAATTTTATGAGGCAGAAAAACTCAAAATCTTGTTCAACAGTATTCATGCTAAGTTATTATTGGTTCAGATAGATTATTTTAATTAAAGAGTGTGAATAAGAAAGGGTTAAAGAAAAATGAAGTATCCAAAAATACTTCTCTTCTCCAGTCCTCCTCAGTTAAAAGCAAGTGTTTATTTTGTATGAAAAAATATTACAGAATATAGATCACAGGAACAATTTGCCAATTGCACTGAGTAATTGTTGTTCATATACTATAATGTTGTTATTTTACATTTATCTGGTCTACTCCAGCTCTTTTTTGGTTACTATGTGCTTGGAATATCTTTTTCCAACTTTTTACTTTTAACCTGGTTGTGTCCTTACATCTGAGATGAGTCTCTTATAGACAACATATAGACGGCTCTTT
>JAQZBX010022802.1:0-22593 GCA_029593785.1 Cabassous unicinctus | reverse complement strand
TGATCACAGGAGCTTAAATAACTGTGGCTTTATGAACAACATTCTCATCAAAATGAAAATGTATGTCAGAATACTGGCAAGAAGACTTATTTCATTCAATTTGATTTTGATTGGAATTTCAGTGATAGCCTACTTCCACCTTTATTATCTAGCCCTAAAAACATTATCTGTAAATGTACCATCCTAAACCATTTAAAACATAAAATAGAAAAAAGGGAGAGAGGGAGCTTAAGAGTTTGCTCTTCAAAAGCACATGTGAATGCATTAATCTGGGCATCTTGGCAGCAGCCTGGCGCAGCATTATGTCGTGCTGCCTCAAACCCCACGCAGATCCAGATCCACTGAGCCAATCTCGCCAAGCATTCCAGGCCAAGCTTTGCTAATGGGCTGGGCCCGCTAGGGCGGCAGGAGCCCCGCAGTACCGAGGAGGCCCCATTTGTCCCAGCTGCTGCCAACCATCGCGCCAAATCAATATCCCGTCAGGTGGCGCTTTCAGGGCAGCAAGTGATAGCGTTCCCGAGGCTGTGACGTCGCCGGGTGTTTGCACAGAGGAGGAAAATCCCTCTTTGCACGACCCACTCTGACCTCACACCAGCCAGCCGGCAGAGTAGTGCACTTGCCTTTCTTTAATCATCCGTGAAATGGTGCAGGGGAGAAGCGGCGGCGGCGAGACTGCACGGAAATAACCCACTGGGACGACCAGATGTGACTCATGCTTTTCACCTTTGAAGGGAAGTAACGTTTTGGAGCAGGATTCCACTCTGGCCTGCTTCCAATGGACACAGGCAGAGAATACCCTTCCTGTTCTCGGCAGACAAGGACCGTGCAATGCAGCTGAAAGAAAACAGCCAACATAAATAATGCGCCTGGATCCATGGGTGACATATTTTTCGGCTATCTGGGTAATTGAGCAATTGTCAAAATAGAGTCCTAAAAGGCCATGTGTGGATAGAGCTGTGACTCTCTGAAAGGGCAGGTTTAACCCTGTATGGTATCCAGAGGGCATATTCCAATCTCTCTCCTTTCCCGAAGTAGTAGTAGCAGTACTACTACTACCAGTACTACTAGTAGTACAAGTATTACTAGTAACAGTAACAGAGTAATAGTAATAGTGGCAGATATAGCTACCACTGTATGTATACAATTTGTACTATTTATTCTGTAAGCACGGAATCTCATGAAATCCTCACACTGAAACTTAAGTCGCTCACCCCAGATCATACAGTAAGTGGCAAAACTGGATGCGGGGGGGCGGATGTGGCTCAAATGGTTGTGCGTCCGTCTGCCATATGGAGGGACCTGGGTTCGATCCCCAGGACCTCCCGGTAAAATAATAACATATATACAGAAGGCACATGGGCTGCCAGGCTCTGTGTGCCGGTGAGCCGCCAGGCCCCGGGAGCCATGCAGCAAGATGATGATGTAACAGGAGAGAGACGCAGGGGAGAGACAAGACGAGATGCTCCAAAAACCAGGAACCGAGGTGGCGCTGGTGGCAGAATACCTCTCTCCTACATCGGAAGTCTCCAGGATCGAATCCTGGTGAAGACTGGAGCAAGAGGATGAGAAGAGATGGCAGGAAACAGACACAGAGAATTGCCCAGCAAATGGACACAAAACAGCAAAAACGGGGAAGGAGGGTTTTAAAATGGATAAAGTAAATAAATAAATCTTTAAAAAAAAAAGTGAATGTGAACTGAGGTTTGTGTGAGACCTTCCAGTGATTCTTACTATGAGGGTAGCTTCAATCATTCAGCCCTGCAATAGACCCTCAACCTTAAAAAGCCATTACATAGCTGTGTGCTGGTGTCTAAGACCCCAGGGGGTAGGTACTGGGGGATGTAGGCGGGGGGCATGCGCACTTCCCAAGGGTTTCTAATGACACAAAGGAAATGTACAAGCACACTGACAATGCCTCAGTTAAGGACCCTGGCTGACAAACACTGGATATCACGCACGCAGGAAACTCTCTGTTAAGTGCAATCTATTTTCTAGCTTTTGCATCAAGCATCTTTCCTTCTCTCCAAGAGGACAGGCCGCAGTAAAAGTTCTTCTTTTAAATTAGGATAAATTAGATCCTTGGTACCATTTTCTTGCCTTTTAATCTCCCATTCCTTTCCTCTGGTTTTTGTCTTGTGAGAAAGCAAAAGGAAATGTTTTCCTCGATGAAGCTGGAATGGGAGGAGCTAGGATTAAATGCCCGTAACTAAATGAGGGGGCAGCATTGATGTTAGTAACCTTAGTAATACGAGGAAGAACAATAACAGTAACACTACCACCTCTGCATTTATCTCCCTTTGGGACACTCCTTTTCACAGGCTTCCCAAATCAGAGCATAGAATTACAGTGGATGCCGGAGGGACTGTGCTCTCTGGTACTCAACAGGGCTTAATGAAGCATTCATTACACCTGTGCTTACACTTCTTGCCCTGTCAGCCCAGCTATCTCGGGGTGGGGGGGGGTGGTTCATCTGCGTGGGAGCAAACTTGCAGAGCCTCAAAATTCCAGCGGGACCAGGGATTCCGAAGGCAGTGACCTTTGCATACACAGGCTTTCCACTCCCTACCCAGGAAGCTGTGGCTCAGCCATCTTCCATACTGGAATCAATTGTCATTTTAGAGTTTCCATTGCAAATCTTTGTTTAGAGAAGCCCTGAAAAGCAGGCCAAATATGGGGTCTTGGAAAAGGCTTTAACCTTTTATGGATCAAGGGCACCCTTTGAGAATCTAATAAAAATTATAGACTTTTTATCTTCCCATTTTTAAAAATGTGTATACAATGATCAATTTGTATGTATGTTTAGGGGGTTCTTGAACTGCCTGGAACTCATCCAGCTACCTTTCCCAAAAATCCTTCAGTGACTCAGTGACTTGTATATGTGTGTATAGTTTTGTTTTCTGTTTGGGGGGAATTATTTTTAATCAAGTTTGCTGTTTTCAGCACTAAAAAGATACTATGAACTAAAAGGGGAATATAGCTAAAAAAAAGGTATATTCAAGTTTTTCAAAAAGGAAACTGTTTTAAATAAGCACCAAATATATGCCTAGTTCTCATATTATACCTGTTTTTGCATTTAATCCTCTTTACAATCCTTGAAAAGCAGGGACTGGTTTTGTCATATTCAGCTCTCTATCTCCAATGCCTTCCACAGTTCTGGTGCTTATTAAATACTCACCAAATGTATTAGTTGTTACATTTCATAGATGAGGAAACTGACTCTGAGAGGTCAAGTTACTTATACATATCAAAGAGTGACTAAATGGTAAAGGTGGGATTTTAACTCAGGCGGGTCTGACTCCGAAGTCTATGACCTTTCTGCTGCATCTTGATGAACACTTGATATGATCTTCTCTGAGACTAATGCAAAGACATAAACATAATAAATAAATAAATTACATGGTATGTCAGTGGCAAGAGCTGTGGGAAAGAGAAAAGGTGGAGGAGGAAGACTGAGCATATGAGTGGGGGAGAGGAGTGGGCAGGCTGCACCGTGGCCAGAGTTGACCTCATGGAGAAGGTGAGATGTGAGCAAAGCTTTGAAGGATGTGAGGGAGCGAGCTATGCAGAAGAGTATGCCAGGCCCTAAGCGGAAGTATGGCCAGTGTCTCAGGGAAGAATGAGGAGACTGGTGTGACTGGAGTTAGATGAGCCAGGGGGAGACCAATAGGACACGAGGTCTCACTGGTAATGGTGGGGTTGGGGAAAGACCATATACAAGACACTGCAAGGACGTTAGCTTTTACTCAGAGTGAAATGGAGACTCATTGCAAAGTTTTGAGCAGAGGAAGGACATTCTCTGACTTCCATTTTTAAAAAGACTACTTTGGCTGCTGGGTTGAAAATAGGCCATGGTGGAGGTAAGGGCAGGCGTGGAGAGGACAGGTGAGAAGCGAGATCTGGTTATCCAGGCAAAAGCAGACGGCGGCTCAGGCCAGGGTGGTGGAGATGGAGAGAAATATATTCTGGATATACGTCGAAGTAGAGCCAGGAGGATTTCCTGGCCTATTGGATATGTGATGTGAGAGGAGTTAAGGATGACTCCAAGGTTTTTGGCCTGAGGACACAAAACTGACATCTGTTTAGGCTCATCCCTACATTCTAAGAAGACAGGTTTCCAACCCTGCAGTCTCACTCTAAGGTCCTCAAATCTAACCTAAGATAAATAACATGATGGTTCACAGTTTCCAAGGATGTTCCCTTTTTTAGATGCGTACTCCATATAGCCTTGTGAAAAGGGAAAGAAGGAAGGAATTTCTTAAAAAGTACATCATGTTTTTTACTTGATTTGAGTTCTGTAAAGCAAGCTTTGGAGAGTATTTGTTTTTTCTAGTTCCATATCTTTATATATAAAGGTTGCCTGATCGTCTCTCCTGCTCAGTAGGATGCCAGAAGCCACCCCTACCGCTCACTCATCACTGGTGCTTCCAAACAACTTCCTGAGCTCTAGACAGATACTGCCTCCCAGGTGACCCAGGTGAATCTGACACCAAGAGTGAGAAGCCAGGGTTGCCCCCTCTCCCTCTATGGAAAACAGGCATTTCTGGATAGCCTAGGCTGCCGGACCAATGTCAAGCCATCAGCTCTGGACACAATCAAGAGTGATCTGAAGTTCCCATCCGATCACACTGCTCAGCCAAGGAGATAGGTTAAAACAGAAATTGCCAAAGATTTTGCAGAGGGTAAGTCTCCCATTCATCTTGAGGATTTGCTTATAAAAAACAGTAAAATGTAAAATCCAAGATGGTAGACAAACTATTTTGTTGGTAAAGAAACACTTAATTGTACATCTCCTACATGCAAGACGTTTTGTTGACTGTTTTTAAATCCATTAACTTGCTGAATCTATACAACTTCCTGGGAAATCAATATTATTTTCTCTATTTTTCTGAGAAGGAAAATTTAGAGAGATTAAGCAGCTTGTCCAAAGTGAGCCAACTAGTTGGCACAGACACCTGATTTCAAATCAAGAGCTTTCGGCACAGCTGCTTCTCAGTCGACCAACTGTCCTGGCCTGCCTGGGGCCTAGGGTGTTCCCAAGATGTGGGACGTAAAGTTTTAAATCCAGGAAAGTCTTGGGAAAAGCAGGATAAATGGTCACCCTCACTCCCTCTTTAAACTAAAATATGCACATAGAAAATACAGTCATTTCAATAATACCTAGAAGAGTCTGTAGAATAACTGAAGTCTTTAAATGCATCATTGAGAAAGCTAAAAGCACACGCCTTTATTTAAGGTAAATATGGGCTCATATGGGTTTCACCCTTGAGAAGAGCAAGCTTCTTTCCCAGCCAGAAAAGAGCCAATCTTCATTAATCACAAGCAGCAGGGTCCTTAGTGAGAATTTGCTGCAGCACACTAATCCCCAATTTCCCACACATTCAACCACACACCAGGATGACTTCCTCCAGCTGACTCCCAAAGCAAGCTTGCCAGTTGTGAGTGTTCCCAAAATCCAACTCCTTTTTGCATCTGTTTGCTAAAAAAATGTCAACTGTATCTTTTGCTCTGATCATTATAATTTATACCCCTAACTATTTTACTCAAGGACTCCGGCCTAGACTCTTGCTGAGGGGGCATCAATGAATTCAGATGCTTGGGATATAATTCAGCTGCTTTAAAAGGTGGTATTAATTTCTCCAGAGCCTGGATGGCACCATGTCCTAGTGCTCACTCATTTATTTCAAAAACATCTATGGGGAGCGGATGTGGCTCAAGCAGTTGAGCGCCTGCCTCCCACATGGGAGGTCCTCGGTTTGGTTCCCAGTGCCTTCTGAAAAACAAAAACAAGCAAGCAAAGCAAACAATAAAACCAACTCAGGGAAGCCGATGTGGCTCAGTGGTTGAGCGCCGGCTTCCCACACACAAGGTCCTGGGTTCAATCAACAGCCCCAGCACCTCAAAAAAAAAAAAAACTATGCCTATTTTGTGCGAGGCCTAGGGCTGTTGTCTTCTCTTGACTTGTCAATTGGCAAAGGTCTCTCTCTTCAAGGAGTCACATTGGTATGGTGTCCTGAAAGCCTAGACTGTGACAGATAATGTAGAAGATGTCATCCTCTTTATCATCCAGTGATTTGATCAAAGAAACAGAAGAGCAAAAAATAAGCCAAAGCAGTTAAAGTGTTGCACTGGGTCCATGGGCTTTGAGCAGCCAGCACATCTGTGCCTGGGGTGAGAGGCTCCTAACAGAAGCTTGTGTGCTTTGGAACACTGCTGGGCAAAGAGGACAGAAAAGCCCTTCTTTACACCTCCTTCCACTTGGAGCACAAGGAAGGCACAATTTTCTGGCTCCCCTCTCTCAATATTTGGGACAATTCCAATGTCCCAAATCAGAAGGGAAGCTAGAGTACATCAGTCTGACCCAGAAATAGATGGGAAGGGTCTCCTCCGCATCTAGCAGGAGTATGTGGACCATACTGCCTCTCTCTTACTCATGCAAGTGCCCCCCATTGCAGTGGTGCCCTGCTAAATGTTTAACAATTGGCTTTCCAACTGTTAAGCCTTATTTGTGACATTTGCTGATTTCCACAGTGTAAATACTCCCACGATGGCCATTTCAAGCTACCAACATGACCGCTGTAGACAGAGCTACTTGTATCCCTACATCCTTCTTTAGTCCTACCCTGTTCCAATTCTTGAATGAGAGAAGAGAGTTTTGTTGTAAGAATGACCAGGCAACAAAAGCAGATGAGGAAGCACATGACGTTTTGTTTGACTCTAGTGGGAAAAGGGGTGGATTTTTACTACGTAAGTCAAGAACGTTCTTTCTCTAGTGTTAAACAAGTTCACAGGAGTTATTTCATTGCAACTTTAAAAAACTTCTTTGAAAGAGGAGAAGCAGTATGGCTAAGAGATTTCAAAGTGAGTTGGGAGGTTATTCCAGAGGTTACGCTTATGCATCATCTCAGCAGGATCTCATTGACTGCCACAGTAAATACTGCCTCAAACAGCGGGACTCCTGAGTGCTCTAGAGACATCCAGACACTATAGGCAGGGCAGACAGCTCAGGAGTTTGGCACCCTGCCAGTGGGCCCTACTTTGGAACTTATGCTCCCCAGTGTGGCAGAGTTGGACTGATTTGTGATTTCCCTACACATGGCTCTTCTGTCCTTTCTACTTGAACCTGTAGTTAGTACTAGACTTCATAGGTTTATGTCCAAGAGACTTAAATCTTTGGGCCGTCCATGTGCCAGCTGGGCCCTGAATCTCAAAAGAGTTGCAACACCTACTCTCCAGTTCATTGTACTCACCCAGGAAAACTAACAAGGAGATGATAATGGATAACACCCATCCCAAGGAAAAGAGAGAGTCTGCAACTGCAAGCAAGAGAGTCCCATCCATCTGCCATATGGGATCTAAGGCCCCTCTCAATTAGAGGCAGAGTGGGCATTACCATCCCAGAATCCTCAGGATTGCGGAATGAATGATGGACTAGAGTAGGCTTACTGTTATTCTACTATAAACTTATTGTGATTCTAGCAATGGAAGAACTTTTATCATTGATGTGGATGGAGACAGTGGCCACCGGAGGTTCTGAAGGGAGAGAGAGGGAAAAACAGGTGTAATATGGGGGAATTTTCGGGACATTGGAATTGTCCTGAATGACGTTGCAATGATAGATACAGGCCATTATATATTTTGTCAAAATTGTAACAAATGTATACCACACTAATGAAGGATGTTGTTAATGTGGGAAAGTATGGGAGGGGTAGGGAGTGGAGCATATGGAAATCCCCTATACTTTTTATGTAATATTTATGTAATCTAAAGCATTTAAAAAATAAAGTATTAAAAAAAAAAAAAAACAGGGAAGGAAACAGTCCCAGAAGGTTGAGACTGCTAATCAAACAACTAAATCTGAGTCGCAAACCCTATTTTTCAGTTATTCATATGTTTGCTTAAGCACCCACTATATCTCCCCAGTGAAGAGCCAAATGTCTGTCTAAAGTGTAAGTGTGATGCTGGTTTTCCCCAGCTTTAAGTCTTTCTAAGGCTCCCTATTACCTATAGGATAAAGCCCCAGGTATGAAGCATGGCCTAGAAGCCATCTTTGCCCAGGCCCTACCTTCTCTTCAGCTTTATCTCCTCACCAGCACTGCAACCTTGTCTAAATTCCAGGCACACTGGCATTTCCTTAAAATGACTGGCTCTTTCACAGGTCTAGTCTCAATTTACAGCCCCCTCCTCACCACAATTGCAGACACTACTGCTTTGTACCCACTGCCCCAGCTAGGACCTGCGTACCTTTTTTACTAATTATTGTCCTCATTTCTTTAGAAGACAGTCTGTAAATAAACTCCTTGAAGGCAGGGATCGGGCAAAATTCATTCTCCAGAACATACAGGAAATGTTCAATAAACGCTTGCTGAATCATCTTGGGTATTTCATTTAAAACAAAAACAAAAAAACAGTCCCTGCTACTCAAAAAGACTATTTCATGCTCAGCTTGCCTGAAGATGGAAACTCTTTTTTGGGAAAGAAACCAGACCGCAGCGGCATTTCTGAGGGCCTCATCAGAAGGGAATACAAAGTGAATTCAGACAACAAAGACTGTGTTCCCGGGACAGGCAGATCTGGCGCCCCTCTATGGGCGCACATAAAATTGTCTTTCATCTGCAGTTCCTTCCTTCCAGGCACTGGCGGTTGAGATGTGCCACTCTCAGCAGCCTTCCTTCACTAGAAATGGCTCTCTCCCAGCAGCTGTGTCCCAGTGTGTAGCTGCAGAGGTTATGCGGGTTGGCCAGAATCCCGCAGGCTCTGATCTGGGTCAGGGAATACGAGTGGTTCACAGGTGCTTGTTTAGTTCTACAGATCACTTTGGGCCTCAACCAAATGTGCGACTTTGCTTCATCCTTTTAATAGACCCAATATGCTGCTTCTAGCATGGATGTTCTTCATCAACTCAGTTGGCAGAATTAGAATGCTGCACGTGGGGAAGCTTCAACTGGTTATTCTCTTTCTGCTTCCAGAGCCTTAGAAATGGGGTACATCAGGCATTAATTATCCTTATGCCAATGTGGATATACCTTCCACGCCTTCACCCCAGATTAGACCAAAACAAACTAGCCTGTAAGTAAACTGCCTAAAGAATGATACAAGGTCTCTCACATGTGGCTCCTCTCCAGCCTCCACAAGAACCAAGTCCCAACGTGTGCCACATGCTTAGGCCAATATTTCCCATAACATTGTGTTACACAGAATTATTATTTGGCACCAAAAAATAGGCTTTGGTCAAACAAATTACAGTAACACTGGGTTACAGAATATGAAGAGGGAATCTTTACTGGAAGACATTTGACAACTTTAACAAGCTAAGGTGTATTATGAACCTCAAATGGGGAGTAGAGTATGCAGTGGTCCCCAGACTTAATGGACCATGAAACACTCACTCTTCCCCCTTTTTGAAGGCTCATCTTTAGGCAATGATGCTCTCCCAGCATAACTCTGGGAACCCAGTTTAGCCCCATGAACTCATTCACTGAGCAGGCAAGGCTCTTTGACCATATCCAAGGAGAGAAAGTATTAGTGGTCTTAGAAAGTGTCTTTTGTTTGTTTGTTTAAGCAAATGGAAAATGTTCAAATTTCTCCAAAACAAAATTTTTAAGCCTTAATTATAGAGCTATAAAGAGCATAAAATATTGCCAAGAGAATAAAGTGTTCATTCCCCCTGTATCTCATCAATATGCATCATGGTGGCATAAGTAAAGGCTTGGGAATTAGACACACCTGGGTTCAAATCTTGGCACAATTACTACTCAATGAATCTAAACATGCCTTGCAAGGCTGTCATAAAAGTTAAATAAGAAAATGAACACAATCACATAATAATTAGCAATTAATATCTGCTTTAAAACTGCTTTTTTTTTCCTGTGATATGGAAAACATCCTAGTATGTCTTATGCAAATAACATATGCTCTATCCACATAGAAACTATGGTTCTATTCTAAGTTCTTGTATACATCCTGGTCCAAGAACACATCTAAATACAGCTACTGAATTAACCAGTTTGAGTAAATCTGGGATCTGGGGATGTCAGGAGAGCCAAGTGCCAAGCAGCAAGTTGGAATGCCAATTCCAGTGTTGAAATGCCTAAATAACCAAAGCAAACATTCAATATTCTAGCTACAGTTATCACTTGGCTATTGGGCCATCTTGTCTCCTGCCTACCGACGGATTCCTAAAGGTCAGCAGATCATGGCTCTAACTTCAATGCCAACATTTGGAGAACTGTAAACAAGAGGGAAAATGCTCTCAGATATCAAATATAGCAGACCAATCTGAGAGCAATTTTGTTCTCTTAAAATTACATAGCCCTATGCTATCGGTACATATTAAAAAACAAAACAACAACAACAACAAAAAAAAACGACGATGAAGCACCCCAGTGAACTTCTGCTAGCAGTGACAAAAATGACTAACTAAAGAGTGCAACTGAGACTACCATGGGAAATGGGCAGGTAAACAGGAAGAACAGCTGCCACAAACACTAAAAACTCAATAAGTTTCTAACTAACTAAAACCTTCATTCTGCGGAACTTCTCTACACTCCACTTTTGGTAGGAAAACAAATCCCAATGTAACATGGCACGAAAAGAGAGAGCAAAGAGCAGTCGCTGAGCACCTATGTGCCAGGCCCTTTAAAGACACTGGCCAACGTAATTCTCACCACAAACCTGAGACAGGTGTGCATTTATTTCCCCCCATTTTATAGACGAGAGAACTGGGGTTCACAGACGTTAAGTGACTTGCTCAAGGTTCTATGATCTCAGAAAGTCTCCCCATGGACAATGAGAATCACATAAGCAACCGTATCTACCCCTTTGTTAATGATGCCCGGAAACCCAAAATCAAATTATCTTAATGTAATACCTGCTGATGGATTCTATTTGATTTCTATTGTGTTCTTATAAACCACAGCAAAATCCTTCATGAATCAAAGTAAAAGACAGATGGTTAGGTAGAAAGATGGATGCATGGGACATTTGGAATTACAATCCAGATTCATCTAATTCTAAAGCTCTTATTCATTCTACTTCAATAAATTGGAGACATTTGGTTGAGCTAGGTTTTGGATTTGTTTTCTTTGTGTTTGTTTGTCTGTCTGTCTGTTTGCTTGTTTGTTTTTAATGCATCCTTTAGGATGTTCTAGAGTGAGTCCGGACCTATTTATCTTGGGTTTGCAATGGACTGTTGGATAATTTCCTCCTGTATCACCCCCATCTTCTCTCTCCTATTGAATGGCCCTAGAGCTCTTTTCTAAAGCACTTAACTATGTGATCAAGTCAGTCCTCTGTTATTGAAATTAAAAACATTGACTTACTGCCATAAACAAATGTTGAACTCTGGGTAAGATACGCATGCTAAAGTATCTAGACGGAGGGGCACTACTGATACTTGCAATTTACTTTGAAATGCATAAAAAAATAAGGTGGAAGAAAAATAACATAGATTGATGGATGATAGAGGGACAGATAGACAGATTTGTGGTAAAGCAAATACAACAAAATGCTAATTGTAGAGTCAAGATGGAGAGTATACAGTGCTCTCTGTACAATCCTATCACCTTGGCTGTATACTTGAAATTTTTCATTAAAAATGTTGGGGGCATGAGGGAAAGGAATGAATTATTCTGCAAAATTGCTATAGCAACAATAATTGCTCCTAACAATACAAAGAAAGGATAGAACAAGAGAAGTAGCTAAAGGGGCGTAGATGTGGCTCAAGCAATTGACCCCTTCATCCCACATGGTAGGTCCTGGGTTCAGTTCCTGGTGCCGCCTAAAGAAGACAAACAACGAGCAGACAATGAGCAAAAACAAAACGAGCTAGGAGCAGATGTGGCTCAAGCAGTTGAGTGCCCGCCTCCCACACAGGAGGTCCCAGGTTCAGTTTGGTGCCTCCTAAAGAAAAAACAGACAATGAGCAGACAAGGAAAAAAACCAATGCAGACAATGAGTGCAAACAACAAGCAAACAGATGAGGGAGCCATCTCAGGGAGGGTAAAAGTAGCCAGATCAGAAAGCTAGAGGATGAAACATGAGATTGAATAACATAGTGAACCCTGTTGTAGATGATGACTGTGGTTAATAGTACAAATATAAGAATGTTCTTTTATGAACTATAAAAACTATATATCACTGTTACAAGGTGGTAATAGGAGGGTGGTATATGGGAAAAATACAACTAATGCAAATTATCATTATAGTTAACTGTGATATTGTAATTGTTTTTCTTCAATTGTAACAAATTTTTTGTACCAAAAACAAAATTGGAATATTGACTCTAAACCAATACTAAGAGTCAATAATGGGGAGGGGGGCGGGATAAGGGGTAAGGGGTAAGGGGTAAGGGTTTTTTCTTTTCTGTTTTGTTCTGTTTTTTATATTTGGAGCAATAAAAATGTGAAATATATTAAATATGCCAGACAAATACATTTTAAGTCTTTTAAAAAGACTTCATTAGTTTCAATGGAAAAGAGTAACTGAAAGGAGGAAATGCCATCTTTGGTATTATAAAGAACCCCAGAATCAATCAGAAAATGTAATTTGGTTCTAAAAATTTCCACTAGATAATTATGTGTTATGTGCAAAGCATTATTTCCACTGTGTTAGTATTGTCATCTGAAAGAAATGGAAGATAGGCAAGTGATACTTGTGGTCCTTTTCAACTCTAATATTTTATTATTTGTGTCTTTTGCATGTTTTGTACAAATTCTTGTCTATTATATGGTTAAATAAATACAAAATTAATGGAATACTAATCTTTTTTAAAAGTCTGCTGGAGCCCTCATGTCTGCAGAATCAAGTCTGAACTCCTGTGTTTGGCAAACAAGGTCCTCCAAGCCCACCTCACATGTCCAGCCTCCTCAACTCCCATCACTCTTACATTTTATAGGCTACAGCCATTTGCCCTTTTCTCAAGTGTATCATTCATCATAACTTTGAGTATGCGCCTTCTGTTGGCTCGGGGACCCTGCTCTGCCTGCCTCCCCTCACGCCTATCCCCAATATGGGTACACATTCCTGGGGTTTATTCTGACTCTTTAACTATCATCTCTTCATTGAGGTTTTCTCAGACCTTCACCTTCACACTTCCCCTCCTCTATCATTATCACCATCAACATAAAACAGTTGTTCTCCCTTCTACATCCCACATTTTCTACATTCTACCATCTGTTGTATTCACATTGCACAACTGTTGTTTTTTTTAATATACCTGTGTCCATGGAGGGTGAATCTTTGGCAGAGAACACCCCTTAGACTCCATTTACCCCTAAGTGCCAGCACAACAGGTGGCACACAGAAGTCTCTCAGTTTTTGTGGATTGAGTGGAAGGGAGGAAGGGAGGGAGGGAGGGAGAGAGGAAAGAAAGGGGAAATGGGGAAGGAAGAAAGGAGGAAAGCCAACGTTTCTATATGTCCCATCAAACTCCAGGATGTTTTACTATGACATTCCTAAAGAAGAACTTTTTATTTGAGAAAATAAGTGGTATAAATTCTGCTATGTTTGATAGGAAAATAAATCAATAGTTCTGGTTTCTCCCATTAGTCATCCAATGCCATAAATTAAACTGCTGCCTGGTGGCATATTAATCTACTTCCCCTTAAATTACACACTCATACTGTAGGCTTTCCACTGCCAATCTTTACTAAATTAAGGGAAAACTGAAGATGATGTTTTACTTGAATTTTTTAGACAGCCACATAAATACTTCTGTCTTGGTTAAGGTAGTGCATAATGCATAATATAGAGTCAAACATTGTCCACAAGTCCCCTTTAATCCAAACTTACCCATCCATGACCCACCACTTGCTAGAAAAGAAAGGTGAGTCCAACACACCAAAGAGTACCTGAGAACACCACATATGCACGCGCATGCACACACACACACAGAGACACACACAAGACACCCAGGCATATGCACATATATGTATACCCACATGGATACTTGATTTCCTGCTCTTGACTTTCTTTGATGTACAAAGTCCCACCCTCAATCCCCACCTGAAACCTCTACAAACTCAGTGGTTCCTATGTTCTCCCCAGTACTTGGAAAAATGTGTGAAAGGGAAAGAAAGAATTGGACAGCCATGCCCTTAAGAACTGATTGATTTGATTCACCAGCGTTCTAACAGATGGAATTTCCACATGACACAGGAGATTGGCCCGATGGTCACATTTGCTGTCACTTCCCACGCTGCAACCCCAGGCTAAACATAGGACCACGGTGATGGAAATATAAAACAAGGTCCAGATCCAAATTATCTTGCCCTCTGAATATAAACTGGTTTTTGTGTGTTACTTATTAAAACATCTTTTTGAAAACTCTCACAAAAGAAGGTTAAGCAGCTTCTCAAACATATGGATGTAATGTCAACCAGCAAAGTTTTTCTCACAATGTACTCGCCACAGAGGGCCCTGCAGGTAATGACAAAAATTTGGTTTGGGTATTATCAGATACCCAAGATATTTTTCTTAGTCATTAACAAAGACAGTTGAAAGTTGGTGGTAAATTTAAATTTCTGGATTGTTAAACAATGATCTATAATTCAAAGTCTTCCTCGAATTCTCAAAGTAGTTAGGAAAGAAGTACTCTTCTTCCCTGGCATTTGTTCACCTGTAGGAATGCACCTAACACAGAGCATGGCTCCTTTGAGGTTTCCTGGGACCGGAGGCCACCCTTTTCTTCATCATCGGGAGTGGTCTAGTGGAAAGGAAATTGTTTTTGAGCTTGAAAAACTTGGGTTCAAATCCCTATTCTGCCACTTAGTGGCCACACCTTTGGACAAGTTATTTAAACTCCCTGAATCTCAGCCTCATCTGTAAAATAAGGGTAATAATACTATCCTCAAAGGTTGTTACACGAATGAGGTTAGCAAACCTAGATAAAGCACCTGGCATGGAGCCTACCGCAGTAAATGTCAGCTTGCTTCCCTGCTTCTTTTCCTATTTGGGAGGAGGCAATCGTTCAGGAAAAATAGCGTTCATTCCTGAGGGGTCTGCATTGACTATTTCCACAGTATGGCTCGCTGTCAAAAGGGAGACAAAGGGGCGAAGGGCAGCCTCTTGAGGTGACTGCTGTTTAGCCTTTGTGTTTCAGCTGTGGGTCCCTGGAGACCCTTCTCTAAGCAACCCAAGAGAAAACCCAAATATACTGATATCAGAGATTCCATCCCAAAACAACTCAACCTGATTATGGTGAAGCTCACAGTCAACACTGCCCCACCACTCCCTCACCTCCCACTGTCCTGGACAGAGCTTAAAGCCAGCGTTTTAGTGGCCTCATCTTCAAATACGAGTAGCCAGCCAAGGAATAACAGACATCTGAGAAAAGCCTCTGTATAAGTTTCCTGAGGCAGCTGAAATAAATTGTCTCAAATTCAGTGGTTTTAAACAACAGAAATTTATTCTCATAGTTCTGGGGACCAGACGTCTGAAACCAAGGTGTTGGCAGGAAATTGTTCCCTTCTAAGACTCTAAAAGATAAACTTTCTTGCCTCTTCCAGCTTCAGGTGGCTCCAGACGTCCCTTGGCTTGTGCCTTTGACTTCATACGATCTTCTCCTCCTTCTGCCTGTGTGTCTCTAATAAGGACATTTGTCATTGGATGTAGGGCCCACTCAGGTAATTCAGGATGATCATATCTGGAGATCCTAAACTTAACTGCATCTGCAAAGACCCTATATCCAAAAAGAGTTACATTCACAGGTTCTGGGACCATACCATTCAACCCACGACAGCCTCTAACACGTAAGATGCAGAAAGAGAGAGGGAGAGAAACTGAAAGGGAAGGGAAGAGAGATTTTGTGAAAATTTTTTAAAAATCTATTATATTTACCTTCAGCAAGATAAGGGAATAAATTGTATCCATTAAAAAAAGAAAACAATGCTATTTTTTAAAAGTAAAAGAGAAGAAAGAATTTTTGGAAATTAGGGATATGAGAAAGGCAATTAAAATTCAGTTAAAGCATTATAAATAATATAGGTTGAAGAAATCTTCCACAGAGTAGAGAGTAAAAAAAAAAAACAACAGAAATATAAAGATAGGAACATTAAATGAGAGGATATCACTCCAAAATAGAGAGTGAAAATTCAAAGGGCTTGCCCAAATGGTTTCTTAGACTTTATCCCAAAAGCACGGGCAATAAAAGAAAAAAGAGAGAAATGGGACGTCATCAAAATTTAAAACTTTTGTGCATCAGAGAATTTCATCATGAAAGTCAAAAGACAACAACATAATCCAATAAGGGTTTAATTTACAGAATACATAAAGGAATCCCACATCTCAACAACAAAACAACCCAATTTTAAAAATGGGCAAAGGACTTGAATAGACATTTCTCCAAAGAATATACACAAATGGCTAAAAAGAACATGAAAAGATGCTAAACATCCAGTCTAAACCACAATGAGATACCATTTCACACCCACTAGAATGGCTACTATTTCAAAAACTGAAAATTACAACTGTTACAGAGGATGTGGAGAAATAGGAACACTCATTCATTGCTGGTGGCAACGTAAAATTGTGCAGCGGCCGTGGAATACAATTTGGCAGTTCCTCAGGAAGTTAAGTAAGGAATTACCATATAATTTGGCAACCCCACTTCTAGATCTATACCCAAAAGAACTGAAAGCAGGGAATTGAGTAGATACCTGTATACTTATGTTCATAGTGACATAATTCACAATTGCTGAAAGATGTAAGCACCTCAAGTGTCCATCAACAGGTGAATGGATAAACAAATTATGATTTATCCATAAAGAATGAAGTTCTGATACATGAGACAATATGGATGAACCTTGAAGACATCATGCTGTGTGAAATAAGCCAGTCATAAAAGGACAAAAGCATGATTCACCGATATGAAATAATTAGAATAAGCAAATTCAGAGAGTCAGAAACTAGAATACAGGTTACCAAGAGCCAGGGTGGGGGTAGGGAATGAGGAGTCAATGCTTAATTGGTACAGAATTTCTATTTGGGGTGATAGAAAAGTTTTGATAATGGATGGTAGTAATGGTAGCACAACATCGTGAATGTAACTAACAGCACTGAATTATATATTTGAATGTTGTTAAAAGGGGAAATTTTAGGTTGTATGTATGTTACTAGAATAAAATTTTTTTAAAAAAATCTTAGGACTGTACAGCACAGTGAACCCTAATGTAAACTATGGACTATAGTTAACAGTACAATTTCAACAATATTCTCTCATCAATTGTAACAAAGGTACCATACTAATGCATGGTGTTAATAATAGGGAGGTATATGGGAACTCTATTTTCTGCATGGTTTTTCTATAAACCTACAACTTCTCAAATAAAAAATTAAAACAACAACAAAAATAAGGGCTTTCCCTGGCCATGATTCCAGAAGAAAACTCTAGAGATGTGCAATATGCAACCTCAAAGCCTTCAACGAGCATTCTCTGGGCGCTTACAGTGGCTCACAGTACCATGGCAAACACCAACATTTGGCTCAAAAACTGTATCAAATTGTTCAAATAAGCATAAAGTGTACACAGCACAAACGTTCCGAGTTTCCTCCTACATCCCACATTGTCAAGGCTCAACCCAGGCCCCCTCTGGCCTGGCCCACGCCCCCAAAACCAGGCCAGCCAGTTGTGCCAGAGCCTGGAGATTTTCAATGGGATTCTGAGTCACTCCGTGTAGGATGCCGGCTAACACATGCTTCTCTGCCAACGTCTGTGCTTTCTCTTCAGTTAAGCCTTTTACCCCTGGCACACAGATATCCTAATTTATCTGCTTTCAGCTCCAGGACCTATGATAAAATAATGCCCTTTGGCCAAAGAGACATGCAGAGTAAAGGTCATCGATGCTGCAGGAGCAGAAGATCAAAGAGGAATGGAAGCTCAGCCACCATATCTCTGTACCAAATGCCCATCCTATTCTGGTGCAGCGTTAAAGTCATTGGGGCTACAAAACTTAATGCTCATAAACAGTTATGAACAAGAATTCTCCTCAGTGTGCTGCTTATGAGGGAATAAAAAAGGAAATAACCTAACTATCTGAAAACAAGGAAAGAGTTGTTTAAATCCTGGTACATCCATGTGAATAAAGGGATACCACACAGATTTTAATAAGAAAGAGAAATGGGTTGACATGCATTGAAAGATGTTTATCACTAAGTGGGGAAAAAAAGATTACACAGTGTTTCCCTTTGATTCCATTTTTGTTTTTAAAAACAAAATCAAATAGGTCTAAACCAGGGTTTCTCAACCTTCAGCACCACTGATGCTTTGGCCCGGATAATCCTCGGTTATGGAGACCCGTCCTGTGCCTTGTAGGGCCTTCAGCAGCATCCTTGGCCACTACCCACTGGATGCCATGAGCAGCATCACACCCCGCAACCAACTGTGACAACCAAGAGTGTCTCTAGACATCGCCAAATGTCACTGGTTGGGGGGGCACAAAATTTTCCCCACTGAGAATCACTGATCTCAGTGAAAAAGTCAGGTACAAGATAAAGAATTTTGTGTTTACCATTCAACAGTCTTAACAGCGGCTATCTCTGGTTGATAGGATAACAAGTGATTTGTCTTTTTTTCCCTTTAGAGGGTAAAGGGCATCTAAGGTGCCCTTTTGGATTTTTATAACTCCAACATATGTTTCTTAAGTAGTCATTATTTTAAAAACACTGAGTCATCAGGATGAAACAAAGAGCTCACCTTGGTCAACCAAGTTTGTTAATTAACCCAAATGTTCTATTGTTTTCCTTGGACCTTGGATATTCACACTCAGATATACCTGAAATAGAAATGATTGCTTGATTCAGAAAATAACAGAATTTTAGAGGTGGAGGGGACCTCTAGTGATCTTCTAGTCCAAGGGTCAGCAAACTGCAGTGTGGGCCAATTCCAGGCAGCTGCCTGTTTTTGTAAATAAGATGTCTCTGAACACAGCCAGGGCCATCTGTTTAGGTCTTGTCTATGGCTGCTTTCACGCTACGCCCGCAGAGTTGAGTAGTTGCCACAGAGATTGTATGGTCCGCAAAGCCCAAAATATGGACTCTATGGCCCTTCACGGGAGACGCTCGCCAACCCCTGCTCTAGCAAGCAGGAGGATCACTTCTCTGCGGCAACACACCTCGCTGGTACTCTCCCAGGACCTGGGGCTGCACCACTGCCCAGGGACCCCGTTTCCTCACTGGATAGCTTTGAGAGTTAGCGTCTGGTTGTTGTTTCTTTTATTCCTTAGCGGTTCTCTGCATCTCTGTAACATCCTGATTCCCAGTTCTGCCTTCTAGAGCAATATTTGCTATTTTACCCCTGAACCCTGTCTTCTCCCATCCCTCACTGTACATCTAATCCATCCACAAATCCTGTTAGCACTACCTTTAAAACGCACCCAGGATTGACCACATCTCACACCTCCGCCACTTCCACTGGGGTTCAAACCACCCCACCACTCACCTGGACTCCCTCTGCCTCTGCCTCTCTCCCTCCTCAGCCCATTCTCTGAACAGTGTCAAAGCGATACTTCTAAAAAGGTAATTAAATTGTGTCCCTCCTCTGCTCAAAATCATCCAATGGCTCCAATCTCGCTCCAAAAACCAAAAGGCAAAGTCCTTGCAAGGGTCTGCAAAGCACTCCATGATCTACCAAGTCCAACCCCACTCTCTGCTCTAGCTGAAATGTCACTCTTGAGGTTCCTCAAACAGCTCCCTCCTCCGGGCCTTCCCACTGGCTTTTCCCTCAGCCTGAAACTCTTTCACGCAGGTCCACATGGCTCACTCCTTCACTTCCTCCAGGTCTCTGCTCAAATTCAACCTTCTCAGTGAGGCCTTAATTGGAATTGCTTCCCCTCCTCCTCCCGGCACACCCCATCCATCCCTTATTTCTGTTTGACTTTTCCCCATAGCTCTGTCTCCGTGTGACACAGTCACACTATGTCTTACTTATTTAATACTAGCTTTAGAGTCTGGACTAAATAAGAAACAGGGATTTTTGACTGTTTTACTCACTGGTATAGTCCCAATGCCTAGAACAGTGTCTGGCATCCCCCAACATTTAATAAATACTTGATAGGAAATCAGCTGATTCACCACCATGGGTACATATTTCCCACCAATAGACTCATATATATGCATGAATTTGCTTTCTTGAGGCAATCTACAAAGAAGCCAATTCTGCCTGGGGAGGTGTGGCTGTGTTCTCACACACCACCTAGATAGAGTATCGGGAACATATTCATTACTTATTTAACTCTGCCTGATTGCAATCTGGCCCTGAAGATATGAAGTGGCAGGGAGCGGACCACTGCCCTCTGCAGAGCTCTTTATTTCAAGATAGACATGTGAATATGCACAGGACAGAGCAGTGGCCAAACAGAATCACGAAATCCATGAGAACTGGGTAACACATTTATATCATGCACAAGGTGTGGGGAAGTGCATTTGCAAACGGCAAGATGAGGGCACCTATGGGGCTAAGATGAGATGTCATGTCACATAGCCAGGACAAGAGGAATCAATGAAGAATCATGAAAAAAAAAACACTCCCATCAAAAGCCGACATGCCAGTAGTAATATGTCGTAATATGTATAAGTAGTATACATATGTAATATGTATAAGTAGTAATATGTCAGATTCTTTGACTACCCTTCAGAGTAAGACTACAGTTGAAGAAATTGAAGCTATAATTCTCCCCCAGAATTATAGCTCACAATGAGAGATCCGGGTGTGTCTGTCTATAGAGCCCAAGTGCTTTCTACAAAATGATATATATTGTCAAGAGTTTAGAATAGCACCTGCCAATAGTAAGATTAGAGAGATAGGTGATGATGATGATGATGATGATAGATATATAGACAGACAGATAGATCACATGTACATACATACATACCAGTGGTTGTCATTACTATTTTTATTACTAAGTCCTGGTATCTCTCATGAAGAAACCATGATAACTAAGAAAACTAAGGAAGGACAGGTATTTCCCTTGATTGGCCAAAAGAAGACTGCAGCTCCACATTTAGCCCACCAAGCCTCTCTCCTCTGACCCTCTCTGTCCTCATCCCTTTCCCTCTCTCTCTGCCTAATTTAAAGCAAAGAACTCACCTCAATCTAGATGCCATCATAGCAACGATGCCTGGCCACGTATCGTCCCTTAAGATGGGACTGTTGCCACCACCCCCACAGCTTTTCAGAGACTTCCATTTGATTAAACCTCAGACATGGGTGGTACTTTCAAAGCAACTGGACTTAAGATATCAGAAGCATGTGGGGAAAGTAACAACCGGAGATTATTAGAAAGAAGATTTTAACTGCCTAAGAGGAAACTAAAAATCTCCTTAAACTCTCCAGAGAAATTTCAAAAACTCTAGCGTGGCTCCAAGCACAGCTACACATTTCCTACAAATAAAGCATCTCACATTAAACACACTCTCATTAAGTGAACAAAGCCAGAGGGTCCTATTGGGGTATGCAAGGGGAGGCAGTGGACTGACACAAATTAAACCCACAGTGAGGCTTTTCACACACCACAGCAGGGGAAAAGGTTTGTGACCGGATGGCAAAGTAGAGCTTCTGAGAGTGAGGACCTGTTCACAGCCTTCGAGACAAGGTTCTCCCTCTCTCTGCCCCAGAGCAAACTCAAGAGCACTCTCTGAATAGGGCTTGAAAGGGCCAAATCTCTTAAGTATCTGCAAAAACATACAAAAATGAAATCAAAAGTGGATAAAATATCTATCACTAGTTCAAAGTCCCTAAATTTTCAAGCTCTGAACAGAGGAGCAAGTGTGAAGCGAAAATAAAGATATGTGTCTGAGAAACCAAAAACAGAAGGCTTGAATCCCAATCCTGAAATCTTCTAAAGAGTATCACCATATTCATAGCATTTTAAAGACACAAAATTGTGTGAGATACAGGGTGTGGGTTATATTAAATGTGTCAGAACTGCACCCACCCCCACCTCCCATCCAAGCCATCATGATAAATGGATGAGGAAATGGAGTGGGGGGTGGGGTAGCAGGCAAGGATGGTTTGGTCACACCAATTAGCTGACACTGTGGAACCACTGCTGGGGATTGGGTTTCTCTGGTGACAGCAGGGGCCCCCTTCTGGGGCCACAGAGATCAAGTCAAAGTCTGTTGAGGAAATTGAGGCTCAGACCAGGAGAATCTTTGACCACAATCAGTTAGCAACCAGAAATACAGAAAAAAGTTAAAAGGATGAGAACAAGAGACTGTGAATGTGGATGGTTTCACCGTCCACTGTGTGGCGGTTGGGAGCTCACCTTTATGGGCCAGCACATGGATGGCGTAAGCATGGGTCACAGTGGCCTAAAGGGTCAGAAACAGGGTAGACAAAACAAGATTCAGCAATCAACTCCCTTAAGTTACCTGTCTGTCCACTTGACAGGAAAAATGCAGATGGTCAAATAAGTGAAGCTGACTTTTCTTGATGTTCTCCCAACTGCATCTATCTTCAAACATCGTGAAGACTACTTACAATCCTGCTTTAACTCATTTATGGTTATAATATTATCCTTCAATCATAAAACCATAATTCTGGGAAGCGGGTGTGGCTCAATTGATAGAGCCCCCGTTTACCAAGTGTGAGGCCCCGGGTTC
>JAQZBX010022801.1:0-31290 GCA_029593785.1 Cabassous unicinctus | reverse complement strand
CTCTGTTCTTTGCCTTGCCTTTTACATTCAATTCCCCACCCACCAGGGGGTGGGGCTCAACGCCCTACTGACTGACATGGCCCAGTCAATGCCCTAATCATAATTCAATCATGCCCAGATTAACAGATCAGATTACAGGCATGATCCAATTATATTTTTGGAATTCATAATTACATCAAATTCCCCAACGGTTACAGTATATATCAGCTTCTGAGGGGCTTCAAACAAGATGCCAGCCTCTGAAGCCTTTAGGTTATGGCTTAATTTGACAAAGCACCACCAGATACCCCCCACTGCAGGTCTTCTGGCTCCTGGTCAACTTGAAGAGATGATGAATACTTATAGATCTCAGGCTCATGTGCCAATGGTTCAGTTTCAGTTCTGGGGTCTTCCTAGTTCTCTACCTAAATGGGGGGCTTCTGCCCCCCACCAAGAGTGTGTGCCTCTTGTGAAACATCAATAGCCCTAGAATTAAGATAGAAGCGAGAGGAACTGCAGAGAAATCTGCAATAGTCACTAATGGTGACAGTGCTTATTTATTGCCTAGAAAAGCAAAGAAGTGGGTGCTTAAGTTGAAAGCAGAAGATGCTGAGCTAGGCTACAAAATTCAAAGAAGCAATGGAAGAGACAAGAGAGCAAAAATGGGAAGACCTTGGATCTGGAACCAAAAGTTGTCACGGAGCAGAGGGTGAAGAAAAAAAACAAGAAGAGGAAAACTAAGACATTATGTGGCATAATGGATGATGATGAAAAGACCAAAAGAAAATCACCAAAAAAAGGAGAAATGTGAATATGAAAAACAGACCAAGAATCCCAAGTCTCCTAAAGTACAAGCAGGGAAATAATGGACCATTCAGAACTGTAGTCCTCCAAAAGATTCTCCTGGAAGAAGCAGCCTTGCTAAATGTAAAAGGAAAAAAAAAAAAAAAGAAAAAAAAAGAGGATGGAGGCATTTGTGCAAAAGATAGACCCGGTTCCTGCTCAGAGTGTGAGTCTTCTAATGAACCATCCAGTGATAATCTCAACAATGTCATTTTGGATGTCAGAAAGTCATCCTAGAAAGTATTGACTGAGCCATCAAAGGAAGGGACCCTGATTGCAAAACACAACTGCAAACAAACTGGCTCCAAACAGTGACTTTAACCTTACCCCCATTAAGGGCAATACAAGAAAAACATCATCTTCTAGTTCAGGCTCATTTCAGAGTCAGGTGACCACTGCATGATACCCAAGACAGTGGTATATACTACAGGTTTCTTAAAGACAGCAAGCCTCTTTGCAGGGAGTGGTTGTCCAGGACTCAGACTGTCTCACAGACTCCAAATGTTGCCTGTTAGAAGCAGTCAGTCTCAAATGGTGACAGAAAGGCTCCTGATCCACCTCCCAATTTATCTGTCCCCACCAATTTGGGAAGAGGATGAGATAGAGGAGAGGACCTTGTTTCTAGTTCGGGAGTCAGGGGTTGGGAATGCAAGGAGGATGTCGAGGACAAGGGCAAACCATTATTCATGTTTTAAACAGAAACAGTGAATATCAGAAGCAGCAGCAATTAAATTAATTGCTAACAAACTCATCTACTATTATTCAGAATCCAGTAGAGTTACACAAGTCAACAGTTACCTCTGTTAGCAGCTGCCCCTCACAATGAAGAAAAGTTTGTGTTTAAGCTTTTGGAACTTACATCTGATTACTTTCTTGATGTTTCTGACTACTAGGAAGGAAAAATATTCAGCCACAATCCAGAGACCCAGCCAGTAGTTATAGAAATCCTTTCATCATTATCTGCCATAAAAGAACCTGGAAAATTTGATTTGGCTTATCAAAATGAAAAGGGAACTGAGGTAGTGGAGTATACTGTCACATAGGAGAGAAAGATCACTTTTTTTTTGGAAAGAATTGATGGACCCAAGATTGATTATTGATTCTCTGAATAATAACACATCAAATACATCACTTCCATCAGTATGACGTTTCCACCTCATAGCTTATAAACGTCTGTTTAGGAATGTGACTCTAACCTGAACTTTTTAAAAATAAGAGGATTTGAAGGTTGTGTGAAATTCTATTATCTTCACTTTACTGTATAGGAAAAGATATACCCCATTAAGTAAAATGACATGGGTATTGGTTTTGTAGACTTTTTCAGGACATGACATTCCCTGCAGGCATTGTTATATAATATGTATTGAACCTTGTGTTTTTGTTTCTTTTTTGAGCAAGTAGCAACCATCAGTAGGAGTTTATCATACCAAGTACAAGAAAGTGATATATATCTCATCACAATAAGTTTTATTAACTAACATTTTAAAAAATTAAAACGTGTTATATGACCTAATTTTTTTTAACATTTGAGTTGTTTCTTTAAATGTTGAACAATTTGCAAATTGCAAGTATTTTATATTTGCAGTTGTCTAGAGTTAACAATTGGTAGTTGAAAAGAATACTTTCATATTTTTCTCAACTTTTTAAAAAAATAATTAAAAAAAATTTTTTTAAGATAAATAGATTACATGAATGTTACACTAAAAATATACGGATTCCCATATGTCCCATCTCCCAGACCTTCCACAAGCTGCAACATAAACATCCTTCATTAGTGTGGCATATCACCTGCAACAGATAAACATCCTGGGGCTTTGCCATTAAGCATGGCCATAGTTCATATTGTAGACCACACTCTCTCCCACACAGTTCTGCATGTTATATGGTGATATAAAATGGCCTATATCTGTCATTGCAGTGTCACTCAGGACAATTCCCAAGTCCTGGAAAAGCCCCTGTATTACAACTGCTTTTCCCTCTCCCTGCCCTCAGAGTGTCCAGTGGTCACTGGCTCCACATTAATGTTGAAATTTCTTCCATTGCTTGAATCACAATATGACTATAATAAAATACCAGTAAGTCCACTCTAGTCCATAGCTCTTCCCACAATCCTGAGGAGTCTGAGATGGTGATGTCCACTCTACCTCCAATTGAGAGGGGGCTAATATCCCATGGATAAGATGGATGGGATTATCCTGCCTGCAGCTGCAGACTATCTCCATTCTCTGGGATGGCCCTTGCCCATCATCATCTCCCCACCAGGTGTTCTGGGGGAGTCTGTTGAGCTATAGAGTAGGAGTTGCAGCTCCACTGAGATTCTGGGCCCAGCTGGCACATGGACAGCCCAAAGACTCCAGTCTCTGGATGTACACCTACAAATTCCAGCACCAATTTTTCTCAACTTTAAAATGAAGGCTTCTCAGGACATTTTATAGAGCAATGGACATAAGACCTCATGGGGATAAACTGGCATCCCACTTGGGTAAGAGGGTTTACAGTGTGCTTCAACCCAGGGAATAAGTTATCTTGCCAAAGATCCCAAGCACCTGGATGAGTGTGCTGGAATTAGGATCTTGAACACAAACATTCTGTTCTGTTGTTACCTGCAAAAAAGCTAAAATAGCTAAATATACACTGTGAAAACATCAGATCCCTCCTTCACTTTTGCAAAATTTTAAAATAAAATCATGTTAACTAAAAAAAATATTCAATATTCTCAAGAAGCTGAAGGAAAATACAAAGGAAGTGCTAAAGTATATCAGTAAAACAATGAATTTGCAATATAAGAATCTAAATAAAGTGATATAAATTTTAAAAAGAAACCAAACAGAACTCCTGGAGTGGAAGACTATAATAACTAAAATAAAAAATCTCCCAGGAGGGTTGAAAGAGCAGATTGGATCTGGCAGAAGAAAAATCCAGGAAACTTGAAGAGAAGACAATTGAACTGAGTCAGACTGAGCAGCAGAAAGTGAAAAAGGAATTCTAAAAAAGTGGAAATAGCCTAAGGGACTTCTGGGACACCATCAAGTGTACAAATATACACATTATGAGATTCGAAGGAGCACAAGGAGACCAAAGAGCAGAAAGAATATTCAAAGAAATAATGACAGAGAACTTCCCGAACCTAGCAAAAGATGTGGATATGCCCATACAAGAAGCACAGAAAACATTGGAAAGGAAAAACATGAAGAAAACCACCTCCTGCCCTATATTTATCAAACTGTCAAGTGCAAAGGACAAGGAGATATGTCTGAGAACTGCAAGAGAGAATCTACATTTTATATGCATGGGACTTCCAATTAGATTGAATGCCAATCTCTCAACAGAAACCATGGAGGCAAGAAGGCAGTGGTTTGAAATAATTAAAGTACTGAACAAAAACAATGAGCGGCATAGAATTCTATATCAGTTGAAAATTTCTTTCAAAACTGAGGAAGAGATTAAGACATTCCCAGATAAACAAAAGCTGAGGGTGTTCATCAGTACTAGACTTGCCCTATAAGCATTGCAAAAGGACATTCTTCAGACTAAAAGGAAAGGACTTTAAAGACTGGTTCAAAGTAGGATAAAGAAATAAAGTAAAGGTAATCATTGGGTAATTATAAAGGCTAGGACTATTTAATTGTAATTTTTTTGTGTAACTTCACTTCTTATTTCTTACTGGTATTAAAATGCAAATGCATAAATGTATGATAAATTTATATTATAGGGCACATAATGTACAAAGATGTAAATGGTAACATGTAAAAAAAATGGTGGGAGGATGGAGGAGTATAGGAAAGGGGCATGTATATGCCATTGATATCTAGTTGGCATCACATTAAATATGATTACTATATAATATGATGTTAAATTTTTAACCCCATGGCAACCACAAGGAAAATATATGAAAAGTATATCTGGATAGAAATGATTAGGCACTCAAATGGTACAACAGAAAAAATTCAAATAAATATAAATGAAGACATTGAGAAAAGACTTGAGGTACAAAAATGGTTTCTTTTTAAAATTTATATCACTCAAAACCCAAAAGGGCAAAATGGCAGAAGAACGTGCTACATTATTAATAGTGACTTTAAATGTAAATGCATTAAACTCTCCAGAGAAAAGGCAGAGAATGGCAGAATGGCTTATAAAACATGAGCCAACTACATGCCGTCTACAAGGGAATCAACCTAAAGTCAAAGATATATGTAATTGTAAAAGGATGGGGAAAATACATAATGCAAGACATAAAAGAAAGATTGAGTAGCTGTACTAGTATAAGATAAAATAGTCTTCAAGTCAAAAATTGTTTTGAGGGACAAAGACAATGATTATGTACTGATAAAGGGGTCAATTCAACACAAAGACTTAAAAAGTTTAAAAACAAATGCACCTAACAGCAGAGCCCCAAAATATATGAGGCAAATACTGACAGATTGAAAGGAAAATTGATGGTTCTACATTAATATTAGGAGACTTTAATATACCACTTTCAATTTTGGATAGAACATCTAGAGAGAAGATCAATTTCATGGTCTGAAGGTACACGAACCCAAGAAAAACATATTCTTACAGTTAATCCATTCCTGCGGTATATACACATTGTAAGTAGAGCCTTTTGATGAGGCTACTTCTGTTAAGTTATAGCCCACAACAATCAGGATGGCTCTTAGTCCTATTTCTGGAGTTCTTTATAAACAGAATGAAATTCAGGCACAGATGGCATAGCCAGAATCTGAACATCAATGGAATTTGGAAGAGAAGGAAGAGACCAGGAGATGCCACTATGTGCCTTGTCATGTGACAAACTTAGGACAAAGGATCACTGGCACTCAGCCCCAGATTGCCACAGTTTTGAGGGAGATAGCATCACCTTGATGATGGCTTCATTTGGCCTTTTTTAAAATTCTCAAAACCAAAAGCTAATATATTCCCATTGTTTAAGTTGAACTATTTCAGGGTGTTTTCTTGAGGAGCCTAGGAAGCTAAAACAATCAATAAGTAAATACAAAACTTGAGCAATAATCTAAGCCAACTAGATCTAACAGACATAAATATAACACTTCACCCAAAAGCAATGGAATACACATTCTTCTCGAGTGCACAGGGATCACACTCTAGGGTAGACCATATCTTAGGTCATAAAACAAGTCTCAATAAAATTTTAAAAATATTGAAATTATGCAATGTACTTTCTCTAACCACAATATAATGAAGTTAGAAATCAGAAACAGAGGGAGAAAGGGAAAATTCACAAATAGTTGGAAATTAAGTAATGTACTCTTAAGCAATCAATAGGTTAAAGAGGAAATCGCCATGGAAATTAAGAAATGTCTTGACGCAAATGAAAATGAAAATGAAAATACAGCACACCAAAACTTATGGGTGCAGCAAAGGCAGTGCTGAGAGGGAAATATATAGCTCTAAATGCTTATGTTCAAAAAAGATGAAAAGCTTCAAATCACAGACCTAACTTCTAAACTGGAAGAATTAGGCAGGATCCTAGATGGGGAATAGGGAGATGCAGGGCGCATTCCTCCACCAAATTTGACAAGAAAACAGGCAGGGGGAACACAGTATGAATGGCCTGCAAGGCAGGCCTTACTAGGTGCAGGGGAGGTGGTAAGAAGGCCCATGAGGGAGGCCAGGTGCCTAATGAGGAAGCCCTTATTGGGTGCAGGGGGAACAAGAGGGCAGTTCTCAGGTTCCAGAGACCAGAGGACATGTTACAACATCCAGGAAGCAGCAGGAGACTGAGAGAGACTGCTGCAAAGGAAATGGTGTATTTGGTCTCACACACATTCCTATTGGACTAGGAATATTTCTTAACAACCAAATAATTATGATTATGATAAATTGATTATTTACTTCTAATTTTAGTTGGAGAATGAAAATGCTTTTTAATGTCTTAAATAATATTTGTTAAATGAAGTACAATAAAATTGTACTTTATTAAAGTATTCTTATATTTGGAATAGTTTTGACTAATTTGTTTTGGTGTTATATTGCCTTATAACAGGATTATAGCTTGTTTTTTTTTTCAGAAATTATGCACTTTTCTTGGGATGTTTAGAGACAGTTTATTATTTTTAATTCCAGACTAGTATTAATTTTTTTCCATGAAATACAATTCCCCCATTAAAAAAAAAATAAACATCATGTAGCAAGTTAAAAAAATTCCAACTAACACACACAAAAAGCTGAGCAACAATTCCTTATCATTTTTGTCTTCTTAAGTTCCCTGATCTAGTTTCTTTTCAATTGCAAATTTTCTCAAATAATTTCTTCCAAAGTGTTATAAGGGTATTACATTTTGAATCCTTGTTTATCCTGAGTCTACATTTATCTCTTTTAAAAGATGGTTCTCTGATGTGAATATAATGTTACATCTATGATCTATCAGCATTGAAATCTGCAGGACTACGAACAGCCTTCATTAACCTCCTACATGTCTACAAATGTAGTTCTGGTGTATCCATCACAACGAAGACTCAAACCAATCTAAAAATTGATTAAACTATTGCCTAATCTATTGCTGTTGCTAATTAATCTGTACTAGTACAAATCAGTCCTTTGACCTAAGCCCAGGATTTTACCATTATCCCAGGCAACTTTCATTTATTGGAACAACCTATTAACTATTATACTCTTTGATGAGTGAATCTGTCCTATAGCAAATTTACTATCATTATCCCTTGTGTCATTCCAGTTGTGAATTTTGTACTGCTTTTCCCCTAAACCAATAAACTAGTTGATTACACCAATGAGTAATAGGACAGGCTGGAGATAGCGTCATGCATCTATCTTCAGATCAGGTTGTTTAATAAAATTGAAAACTAACTGATAAACCATTTAACTAGTCTATTTCTCAATTTTGTCCACAGGAATTCCAAAAAGGCCCGTTGGAGTAAACTTGTTGAGGCTCAATTATAGTTGGGCTGGCTTAAGTCTCTTATTTACCGTTTTCCTAAACCAACCATAAAATATATTAAATATTTTCCTTATACTTCATTTGCATATGGAAATCTGGTTCATAGGGATAATAGCTTCCTTTCTTAGCAACTCATGCTTTTCATAATTTGTTTTGGAATTAACATAAATGTATTGACCTGTAATTTGATACATTATATTTTCTTTCATGGATATCCAGTTTAAATGTCATACACCTTTATAATGTATGTGATATACAGAAGAAAGTAATATGATTATAGTGGCAGAAAATAATTGGAAAAAGGGTAAAGGGAGCATAACATTCCCAAAATATAATACTCTGTTGAAATATGTGGCATTTTGCTACATGCAATAGTTTTAGAAAAGTTTGCAAATTCTTCAACATTCATCCATCCCAAGAGTGTAGCCTAATTCCCATCCATTTTAGTGTATGCTGAATGAAGTGACAAATTTCTAAAGAAGAGATATGGCTGAAGTGGTAGTGTTTGTCTTGGTCATAAAATGTACGGAGGCTTCCTCTTCTCTGGGATCACTAGCTGTGGAACAGTTAGCTGCTGTTCACAAACTATTTAGAGGCCAATGTGACAAGGAATTGAGGCCTCCTACCTAAGGCCGTGTGAGAGACCCATTTTGAAGGGTAACCTCCAACCCAGTCAAGCCATTTGATGACTGCAGCCTGGGCCAACATTCCGACTACAGCCAAAAGAAGAGAGCCTCACTTTGAAAAACTCAGCTAAATCACCCTCAGATTCCTGACCACAGAAAATGTGGTTTAATAAAGTTTTGCTGTTTTAAGCCACATTATTTTGGGGAAAAATTTCTTAAAACAATATAACTAAACACAGGTTTTAGATGGTGTTATTCATACCCAATCTTTTAAATTCAGATATTTGGAGAATTGTATCATTTATTGTGTTATTATCCATATATACATTCATATATCTATATTTGAATATCAAAACAATTAAAAGAGTGTTTAGTATACAAAAAAATTTTTTGAGCCTACTTTGAATTTGTATTCGAACACACTGGCCTTCTGTCCGTCTCCAAACATGCTAAGCTTATTCTTGTCCTTTGCACTCTCTATTCCTTGCCTTAAATGATTCCCACCCTCCACCTCAGATTTTCACACTGATGCTTATAACCATCAGTCACCACCTCAGAAACATTTTCACTGAAGGTCCTGTAGGTGTTATATGAATGAACATTTCTGCTCTCCAGTTTGGTTTTCATGGTATCTGTCCGTGATTGTACTTTATTCCTCTTCATATGTTCTGTGTGGTTCTAGACACTTCCATGACAAAAATTTCCCTCCATTATGCTGATAACTTCCTCTGTGGAATCCAAATCTAAATGTCTAATTGCACCTTCACACGGAGCAAGTTTGCATGTATAATTCACATGCAAATTTGACTCTTTATATATCAGACTATCAGTATCGTTGTCGCCAATATAGCTTCCCTCCTGTGTTCAACATTTAATTTGTGACTCAAGAATCCCATGACAAAAACCTGGAAATTTATTCCATGTGCTTCCCTCACCAACACTCTAACATTGTCAGACAGCATGCTGTAACGTCTTAATTTAGTTATCACGTATGTATCTCCTCCTCTCCATACCAACTGTCACTGTGCATATTCAGGTCCTAGAGGTGTTGCAATACTCTTTCAATTTGTCTTAAATTTATACTCTATTCTGCAAGAATAAATTTTAATATGTCTATTACCAACAAGTAATATAGCTATATTAGTGGCAATTATATCAGAAATAATATATGAACACCTAAACAATTTTAAAATAAAATACATTTAAGTGTATGATGCTAAGAATTGACACATCTCAAATGATCAAATGTGTTCATTTATATATTTTTTCATTTCATTTGCTATTTCTATATTTTCATATACCCTTTACAGTCTAATTGCGTATAGTTACTTATATTTTGCTTAATCATATAGCTGAACCTAAAATCAGTCTTAAAGTCAAAGCTATAAGACATAAATAATAAGAGTTTAACTAAGAGACCACAAAATGTTATAGGGAAATTTTTGCTCAATTAATGAATTATAGATTGCTTTCTACTGATCACATGCAAGCAATTGACGTAAATCCCTTGATAAAACTTAATTCCTTAAACTCCTGAGCTGCTTTAAAATAAATGGTGATAGTAAATTTTTTCCAAGGGCATGTATCTCAATTCAAGACATGATCTTAGAGACTGTTCAAATATATAGGACATATTTTTTCTTCTATTAGAAAAATAAAATAGGAATTTGAAGCAATAACAATTCAAGATTGTCACTTTATGAATTGAATCAATAGAAAATCTACTCTGTATGGGAAAAAAAGCTAGTGGAACAAAAATAATTTTTATTTTTCAGGTTTTGATACATTT
This sequence comes from Cabassous unicinctus, assembly GCA_029593785.1. Lineage (NCBI taxonomy): Eukaryota > Metazoa > Chordata > Mammalia > Cingulata > Chlamyphoridae > Cabassous > Cabassous unicinctus. The sequence continues at coordinate 21,134 of JAQZBX010022801.1, read as the reverse complement.
ACTTAATCCCAGAAATGATATGTTCTCATAGACCTTCCCCAATTGAACAAAGACAACAAAGTTTTGGTAATTCACCCTAACATAAAACTCTGAGAGCTAGAATTCTATGGCCAGATGGAAGTAAGTTTAAATATTTTGTCCTTTTTCTGGGGTGATGAAAGTATTCTATATCTTGCTTTGTATATTGATTCTCGTGGGTGCATGAAAGTGTTAGACCACATCAAACTAAACAATAAAGATGTGTACATTTTATTGCATATTAATTGTACCTCATTAAAAAGGAAAAAAAAAGGGGTGGATGTGGCTCAAATGGTTGGGCTTCTGTTTCCCATATAGAGGGACCTGGGTTCATTCTCCAGGACATCCCAGTAAAATGAAAATATAGAAGCTGCACGGGTGCGCCATCAGGCCCTGCGAGCAGGTGAGCCCCCAGGCCCTGTGAGGAGGTAAGCCATCCAGCCCCGCCTCACCATGCAGCAAGAAGATGACGTAACAGGAGAGTGACACAAGGGAGAGCCAAGAGGAGACACAACAAAAAAAAGAAGAACTGAGGTAGTGCAGGTGGCAGAATGCCTCTCTTCCACATCAGAAGTTCCCAAGATCAAATCCCAATGAAGACAGGAGGAGAAAGATGAGAGGAGAGGGCAAGAAACAGACAAAGAGAATTGCACAATGAATGGACACAAAACATGAAAAACGGGGGAGGGGGGTGTTAAAATGGATAAATAGTAAATAAATATACAAATATTTTTAAAAAAGGAAAAAAAAAACAAATATTAGAATCAAATGGATTCCTTCTAAAAAATGCTATCAAATAAAAATTAGAAAATCTAAGGCAATATGGCTGTATCCCTCTTGCATAAACAAGGAAAATCACAGGAAAATAAAAGATGTCAAACAAAATCATAATTCAAATATGAAACAAACATAAAATCTGAGATTATTTTTTGACCATTGGATTGGGTTTTATAAAACCTTCATGCATGAAATGAGTATGAAAATAGTACCCTTTAGTAGTCTTGATTGATATTTCCCCAATCATTGAATATGTAGAATATTCCTTCATAGGCTTGTTTATCATATGAATATTTTGCTGGGAGAACTGGTGACCATATCCAAAAGAAAGAAGGAAGATCCCTATCTCTGACCTAATATAAAAATTAACTCAAAATGGATCAAGGACTTAAATATAAAAGCAACAACCATAAAACTCTGAGAAGAAAATGTAGGAAAACATCTTTAAGATGTTTTGGTCATTTGGACAAATGACATTAAAATGTAATTACATAATAAATAAATTTACACTGTTCTTCGCAAACAGCCAGAAATTTGAAGAGGCTGTAACAAATCCTCACTCATTCAGTGAGGTCAAAACTTTAATAATGAAGCCAGATAAAAAGCTTACAAGAAAAGAAAATTATAGGCCAATACTCCTTATGAACATAGATGTAGAAATCATCAACAAATACTAGCAAACTGAATCTGACAGCACATTAAAATGATTCTACACCATGACTAAGTGAGGTTTATCCCAGGAATGAAAGGGTAATTCAACGTAAGAAAATCAATCTACATAACACATCACATTAATAGAATGAAAGTGTAAAAACACATATGACTAGCTGCACTGACACAGAAAAGGAATTTAACTAAGTTAAGCACCATTTCTTTATAAATAACACTCAGAAAACTAGGAACATTTGGAAATTTCTTCAACATGACAAAAGACATGTATGAAAAACCCATAGGTAATATCATTCTCAATGGTAAAAGAATGAAAGCTATTACACTTAGAACAGGAACAAGAGAAGGATACTGGCTATCACCACTGCTATTCAGCATTATATTGAAAGTACAAGCCAGAGCATTTAGGCAAGAAAAAGAAATGAAAACACCCAGATTTAGAGATGACATTATCTTATATGTAAAAAAATCCCCCAAAATATACAAGAAGACTACCAGAGCTTATAAATGTTTTTGAGAATGTGGCAGGAAACGAGATCCATTTGCAAAAATCAGTGAAAGAAGAATCACCATCCTTCTTTGCAGAAGGTAGAAAAGCCAATCATCAAAATCTTATAGAAGGGGCCCAAATAAGTCAAAACAAACTTGAAAATTAATAACAAAATTAGAAGGCTCACACTTCCGAGTTTTACAGCTGATACAAAGCTACAGTAAGCAAAATAGCTTGCTAATGGCCCAAGGAAACACTTCTCTACTTCAGAGTTCAGAATAAAGGCAAACCTCAGCGATATTGTGGGTTCAGTTCCAGACCACCACAATAAAGCAAATATCACTATAAAGTGAGTCACACAAAAGGTTTAGTATCCCAATGAACATATAAGTTATCTTTACACTTTACACTCTAGTCTATTAAATGTGCAATAGCGTATATCTATAAAACAATGCATATAACAATAAATGTTATTTTTAAAAAATATGTAAAATGAGCCATTTGTACTTTTAAAATGGCACTAATATAATTGTCAGACACAGGGTGCCACAAAATTTTAATTCACAAACAATGCAATACATACAAAGCACAAGAAAGTGAAGTAAAAAAACAGAAGTATGCATGTACACCCTCTTATGCATGTTCAATTAATTTTTGAAAAGGGTGTCAAGTCCACAAAATGGAGAAATAATAGTCTCTTCAACAAATGGTGCTGACAAAACTAAACATCAACATGCAAAACAATGAATTTGGACCCTGACCATACACCATATACAAAAATTATGCCAAAATAAATCAGATACCTAGATATAAAAGTCAAAACAAAAAATTCTTGGAAGGTAACATAGGAGCAATCTTTATGAATTTTGATATAGCAATAGAGTTTTAGATATGGTACCAAAACATGGGTAAGACAAGAAAAGAGATAAATTCATCTTTATCAAATTAAAACTTCAGTGCATCAAAGGACAATAACAAGAAAGTGAAAAGGCAAACTAAACAATAGGAGAAAAATAGTTGTAAATTATATATCTGATAAGGGTTTACTATCCAGAATACATAAAGAACTCCTATAACTCAACAAAAAAAACACACAAAATTTTTTTTTCTAATGGAAAAAGGACTTTAACAAACATTTTCTCCAAGGAGAATGTACAAATGGTCAATAAGCATATTCAAAGATGTTTGATATCATTAGCCATTAAGGAAATGCTAATCAAATCCACAAAGAGATATTACTGTATACCCACAAAATGACTATGATTTAAAAAAAAAAAACACAATAAGCAATAACAAGAGTTGAAATGATACACAGAAATTGGAACCCTCGTGCCTTGTTGATGGGAAAGCAAATTACTAAAATCATTGTGGAAATCAATAGAGTAGTTCCTCAAAAGTTTAAAGTTACAGTTAGCATATTACCTGTTAATTCCACTCTTAGTTTTATACACAAAGCAATAGAATACAGGGACTCAAACAGATATTTGTACTCCAATGCTCATACCTGCTTTATTCACAGTAGCCCAAATTTGGAAACTATCCAAGTGTCCACAGGCAAGTGAATGGAAAAGCAAAATGCATTAAAAATATACAGTGGAGGGAAGCAGCTGTGGCTCAAGCAATTGAGCTCCCATTTACCATATGGAGGACCGGGGTTTGATCCCAGGGAGATCCTGGTTTAAAAAAAAAAATACAATGGAGGACAAGCAGCAAGATGGCAGCAGAGCAAGGAGCTCCTGGAATCAGCTCCTGCTACAGGGCAGTTAGTAATCACCTAGAGTTCATATTTATATAGCATTCCATCTAAAAACAACTAAAGAATATACATTATTTAACATACATTTGAAACATTTACCAATATAGACCATAAACTATAAATTTAAAAAAGGCTCAATAAATAAATTTAAAAGGATTCATGACGTACAACCTATAATCTCTGAGCAGAGTAGAATTAAATTACAAATCAATAGCATATCTATCTTTGTAAAAACCACAAGTATTTAGAAACTAAATAAGACATTTCTAAATAAGGCTGAAGGAAGAGGAGTTAAAATGGAACTTTGAAAGTATTTTGATCAGAATGAATATAAATACATAACATATTGAAGTTTGTTCGATGCCACTAACAGTATTTTAGAAGACATTTCTCACATTAACACCCGGATTACCAAAGAGCAAATGCTTCAAATCAATGATTTCAAATTCTACTTTAAGCATTAGAAAAAATAGAGGAAATTAGACCCAAAGTAAGCAAAAGACAGGAATCAATAAGTATTAGAGCAGCAGATAACAAGGTAGAAAAGAGTAAAAATTCGAGAAAATTCATGAAACTGAAGGGTGGTTCTTTTAAACAGGCAATAAAATTATAACTTTTTATGAAGCCTCATCAGTAAAATGAAGAGAGAAAAGAAATTGCCAACATCAGCAATGAAAAAGATGACTTTACTATAGTTTACAAATAATAGAAAGACAGTAAAGGACTGTTAGAACCATTGTTATGCTATCACATTCAACAGCTAGTTAAAATGCCACATTTCTTAAAAGCCACAAAACTCAATCAACAAGTAATAAATGGATAATGGTATCAAAATGGCAGCTCCAAGAGCCCATCCCTATGAGGGAAATGGACAATTTGGAGCTACCTGGACTAAAAGATTACAGCTGAGGACTTACAGTAGAATGCTGAAATTGGGATGAAAATTTAAGAGAGTTCTTTTGGGAACCAACGCATCCAAAAGTACCTTATATACCAAGTATGGCAGTTTATTTTATGAATCCCAAAAAAGGAAAGATCATGTGTGTAAACTAATCTATTCCTCTGGGTGTGATACCCTTTGATTTCATTAAAGTCAGCTGAGGTGTCTTTGATTCGATTACCTGTTAAGATTACAGCTTCTGATTTGACTATGTCAGTGGGCCTGAATCAGGCTAAATCCCCGCCCCCTTGCTGGCTCTGATATAAATGTTCACTCACAGAGCCAGACTCAGAAAGAGAAACTCTGTCATTTCTGATCCTGCCATGTTATCTAAAGGAGAAGGCTCGAAAGCTGAGGTCCCTGGGAGAGATGAGATATTTTGCCTGATAAGCTTACAGCTGTGTTTAGGAAGAGAGCAGACCAACGAAAACTGATCGAAGACCCAGAAAGAAACAAGTCCTATGCCAGGAGAGAGAGAGGACTATGGATCACTTAAGCATGAAGCTTCAAGAGCTTAGGCCAACACAGTTCAAGAAGAAAGGGTGAGCCTGGATGGGACTGCAGAGACCAGCTAAAGATCAGCAGCTGTCTTGCTTCAAGATGTGACAACTGACTGTGGTGAGGAAGCACTTCTTATAGTGCCTTGAGTTGGACTTTTTACGGCCTTGTAAGTGCAAGCTTTAACCCCAATAAATACACTTTATGAAAGTCAACACATTTCTGGTATTTTGCATAGGCACCCTTCTGGCAGACAAATACACCAGGGTATGTATAAAGCCACCTGCATGTCCAGGTCAGAATCAAGCTCATAATAGAACTGAGAATACCTCAGTCTTTCATGGCTGGTTGATCACCAGGCTCAGTACAAACAGGAAGTGAAAGCTAAGGCAAAATAAGTAGCTAATTCTGTGAGTTCCAAGATCCAAGCAAGAGGCACAGATTTGATTGCTTGTTTGGTTTGCCGTGCATTTGCATAACACATCAGGGGATGTCCTTAGCCTATCTTTAAAAATCCACCAGGGTAAAAGAAAAATGCAGTGGGGTTATTAGACCCTAAAAGAAACTATGGGCCACCTAACAATAGGATATGGGGTAGCCCACTGCTGGCAAGTGGATTTTCTTAGCTTCTTTCCCCAATTCCACGTAGATTCCAAAGATCTTGACAGAATACATATATACTGCATCTTAATTTTCTTATTGAGTAACTGAAGCAAATGTCTCTAAGAGTATTTGAGGCTTACAGCAAAAAATATTTCAGTTTGATTCTCCTGCTTATATATCATTTGATCAAGGAGAGGCTATTCCCAGTGCCTCCGAAGAAAAAAAAACAAAGAAAACAAAACAAAAAACCAAGCAAAAGAAATGGAAAAAAAACAACACAAGGAAGCCAATGTGGCTCAGGGGTAGAGCACTGGCTTCCCACATACAAGGTCTGGAATTCAATCCCTGGCCCTGATACCTGAAAAAAAAAAAAAAAAACATTAAAGAAAATCTCAAGAGATAACTCCTGACATGATAGGGAAAAGAGATAGGAAAGCACATTCATACTGACCCAATTGATGCAGAGACATATGACCCACCAGATGGAAGTGAAGGTAGCCTGAAAACAAAGGCCTGGGATCTTGGCATCAGAAGCATAAGGAATGACCTCATAGTAGATGCACAATTCCCCTAGCCTGTGGGAAATTATAAATGGGAAATGTAATTTTCCTAGGTGGACACTAACCTCCAGCACTATACACATAAACCGAAATAATATACTCAATAATAAAATCCATTATACAGCATTAGAATTTTACCAATGGAGTATAGCTCATTGAGAACCTGTATCATTAGACGCTTGTGGTGCAATTTTGTGGGAGGAAGTTGAGTGGAAGGCACACAAAACGAGGTTTGTGGGAGTTAAAATTGCCTCTAACTGGATTGAGTTGTGGTTATGTGGGTGCATGTGTTTCTCTAAAGGTATGCATACTAAACAAGTATGAATTTTATTGTTTGTAATGATACCTCAAGTTAAAAGATACGAAAACTATGAGGAAACAGTGGTTTCATTGAGCCAAATAAACAAAATTTCAGACAGAAAAAAAAAAGACAATTAAGATAAACAAGCAAAACTAGTAATGAAGTCAAAGATCATCACATGAAATCTCACTCCAAATTTTAAGCAATATTAATTATATTAATTTTGAAACTTTCAAATCACCTATGATAAAAGAATATTCTTAAAGCTTTAATTACTAATAAACTTAGGATCTAGAAGAAACATAATTTACTATAGCTAAAATCGTCCCATAAGCAAAAATGTATAATACAATTGGCAAACATTCTAAAAGATCTAAATAACTTCAAAATATATTCCATTCAATAATAGGAAGTCTCAGTATCATAAAGATATCTACTCTCCAGAAGTTGAACTAAGGGAAAACCAATAAAAATCCAAACAGAATTTGTGAAAAATCTTTCTGACCTGATATGAGATATAGAAGATGAAAGGCCCAAGAAAAAATCAGAGTATGATAAAGAAAAAGATTAGGGTGGAAACTCTCAACAAGATGCCCAGAGTTAATTTAAATACGCAGTAATTAAGGTAATATGGGACTGTAACACTAAACAAATATTTATTTATTATGGCCTAGAATAGAGAACTTAGATTAAAAGTCATCATATATGTTTCTTTGAGACAGGGACAATTTCAGATAACTGTAGAAATGTTGTGCTTTCCAAGTTTTTTACACCACCATGTATAATTCCCATGCATATAAAATCAACTCAAATTGGATTAAATATACAAGTAAAATATTAAAACTTTTTCTCAAATAAAATATTGCATAATCTCTCAATGTCCTTGAAAAAGATACAAAATCACTAATCATAAAAATAGGTTGATAACTTTGTACAAAAGGAATAAACTGTGTCACTAATGATAACTTAAGGAAAAGAAAAACACATGGAGAAAATACAATAAATATAATGGGAAGAGAATTAATATTTTTAAAAATACAAAGATTTCAATAAATCAATAAAAAAGCGTGCAATAATAGAATTAAAAAAACCATCAATATGCATTTCATAGAATAGAAAATGTAAAAATCAAAAAGCAAATGAATATACACTTAGCCTAATAGATAGGAATTCAAATTGAAAGTATAATGCAATGCCATATTATAATGACTGAAAGTTGTTTATTACTAAAATGTGACATCACCAATCATTAACAAGATGAAGACCAACAATTGACTGTGGATATGAATGTGTATTGGTAAATCCATGAGGGAAAACAGTTGGGAGTCACCTTGTAAAGTAGAACATACAGAATGTTTCAGAAAATCCATTCCTATTTATACATCTTTGAGAAACACAGATTCATAACATCATTGAAAAATATGTGTCGAAGTGCTACCTAAATATATGAATGGCATTTTTAGTGAGCATTGGATTTATTTTCCTTTTGCAATTTATAATCATTGTGAATCAAAGGACTTAGTAATTTCAGTGAAAATATTTCATATGACTCAGCCAGCAGATATTGTTTCCAAAGTCTTTTACTGTATTCCTGAATAAAACATAGATAGGAGCATTTATTTTTCAATATTTGTCAAGATTTTTGTGTATACACTCACACACACTGAAAAAAGTTATTATATTGGCAAGTCAGTAAGAAGTTAATAAATGTAGGTTGCTACGCAAATACATATGAGTCTCATAAAATCATAAAAGTCTTGAGATCTCAAACAGTTCACTCACTGACACGGATGCATCTGGGAGGAGGGGACCAGTCATGCTCTGTACATGTAGTTTTGTTCTCATCATTGGGAAGACTGAAGCCAGGATTGCACACAACGTTTACAGATTCACCTTCTAAATAACTGTTTCCATTATTTGGAGAATGTCCATTTTCCACAGTATAGAAATAGCATTGTCCTAAAAACCATAAAAAAGATAAATGTAAAAATAAGAAACGTGATTTTGCTCAAAATAATAAATTATAATAATGTATAATAATAATAAACATGAAGGATTAATTTTAAGTTGAATCTATGTTCAATTATTTTATTTTTTTAACAAAACCACAGGACTGTACAACACTAACAGTGAACCCTAATGTAAACTATGGACTGTAGATAATGGAACAAGACTAATAATATTCTTTCAACTGTAACAAAGATACCACACTAATGCAATGTGTCAACAATAGGGAAACTTGAGTTCGGGGATTTATGGGACCTCTGTGTATTTAGCATGACTTTTTGTAAACCTACATACAACTTCCCCAATAGAAAATATTAAACAATTGCATTTAAATGTTTAGATGACAATGCCTAAGCATCCAAAATGGTATACACATTAAGGGAAAATCCAGCTTTGACCAAATGCTTTTTAAATAAAAAAAGAATAGTCAAACCTCCTTGTTATTATTTTTGGCATTTATTATTAAAATATGATAAAATATAGTTTATAGATACTCTTATATTAATCCCATCTTTACTTCTCATTTGCAAGCCATGAACAGCACCTAAAAAAAAGAATAGATCTATTTTGGTCCTTTTTGGTGGCCCCACTCTTTCTCTGGACCTTGTTTTTGGACGTCTTGATTGCAATCACTTCTGTGCTCTTCTCTCGCAATCACTGAAAGATGTATACATGCATAATTTTCAAGACACTGACTTACTGTGGCATGGTACTGCTGGTGACCATCCTCCTGTCGTGCATTTCATGTAACCACCACGATATTGTGTAGGAGTCACAAAATTTTGATTACAGTAGTAATAGTAAGATTTTCCTATAGGTGCTGGAAAGTATGGTCTATAATAATCTTCTTCATGTAGATATCCATGTTTTATATTTGGAAAATCACAAGGCTTCACTTGGAATAAAAAAAGACAAAACAGTGTAAATATTTTTCTTGATAAACATTCAAATTAGATATTGATTTTTCATTAATGAAATGTAGTGTTTTTGTTTTTTTTTTTGTACCGTAATTTCTTTTCTTGCATTACTGACTGCAGGACACGGCAACTTAGAGAATTCAGATCATTGATGTGTTTGAGGAGGTCATTGCCAATGAAAATGAAATTATATCATCTGGATCACTTGAGGCATAAACCTGCACGAAGACTCTCCAAGAATAAACCTGCACAGACTTACTTAATGTATTTTCCTTCAGTACACATATCCCTAGCCCTGGGTGATAAAATCATCCTCATTGAGGGATGAGGTGCAGATTTACCCCTTTGCTCACATGACTTCTCTCTTCTTCCTTTCTCATCCTCAGCAGACCTCAGAGAGCTTCTGCTTTTTCAACACCAACTCAGATTTAATGGAGATAGCATGTGTGCATTTAATAGCATTCATTAGTTAATTTTTCTCTTTTTGGAGACAATTTAGGAAATATAGACAAACAATTTTTTTCCACTGGTTACAAAACGGGATATCCTTGTTTTTCCTGAGTCTACCTTTATCTCTTTTATAAGATGATTCTCTGGAGTGAATATAATGTTACACCTATGATCTATCAGCGCTGAGATCTGTAGGACTAAGAACAGCCTTCTTTCACCTCCTTTACTTCTACCATGCAGGTTGTGTTTTCCTTGGCAGTTCTGGTGTATCCATCACAACGTGGACTCAAATCGATCTAAAACTTGATTAAAATATTGTCAGATTTATAGCTGTTGCTAATTAGTCTGTACTACTACAATTAATTCCTTTGACCTAAGCCCAGGATCTTATCATTATCCCTGTTAACTTTTATCTTATTGGAACAACCTATTACCTAGAATTCTCTTTGATGCGTGAATCTGTCCTATAGCAAATTCACTATCATTATCCCTTGTCTCATTCCAGTTGTAAATTTGTACTGCTTTTCCCCTAAACCAATAAACTATTTAATGATACCAGTGAGTAATAGGACAGGCTGTAGAATAGAGTCATGCATCTGATCTTCAGATGAGGTTGTTTAATAAAATTGAAGACTAACTGATAAAGCATTTAACTAGTCAATTTCTCCATTTTAACCACAGGAATACCAAAAGTCCTGTTGGAGTAAACTTTTTGAGGCCCAATTATAGTTGGGCTGGCTTAAGTCCCTCATTTACCATTTTCTGAAAGAAACCATCAAATGTATTAAATATTTTCCATATGCTTCATTTGCATATTGACATCTGGTTCATAAGGATAATAGTTTCCTTTCTTAGCAACTCATGTTTTTCCTAATATGTTTTGGAATTAACATAAATGTATTGGCCTGTAATTTTATACATTATATTTTCTTTCATGGATATCCAGTTTAAATGTGGTACAACTTTATAATGTACTGTGATATATAGAAGAAAGTAATATGATTGTAGTGGCAGAAAATAATTGGAAAAAGGGTAAAGGAAGCATAACATCTGGAAAATATAATAGTCTGGTGAAATATGTGGCATTTTGGTACATGCAATAGTTTTAGAAAAGTATGCAAATTCTTCAACACTCATCCCTCTCAAAACGGTAGCCTAATTCTTACCCATTTTCATGTGTGCTAGATGGAGTGACAAACGTCTAAAACGATATGGCTGAAGTGGTAGTGTTTGTCTTGGTCATAAGATGTATGGAGGCTTCCTCTTCTCTGGGATCACTAGCCCTGGAACAGTTAGCTGCTATTCAGGCAACATATTTAGAGGCCCATATGACAAGGAATTGAGGCCTCCTGCCTAAGGGCTTGTGAGAGAGCCATTTTGAAGGGGAACCTCCAGCCCAGTCAAGCCATTTGATGACTGCGCATGGGCCAACATTATGACTGCAGCCACAAGAAGAGAGCCTCACTCTGAAAAACCCAGCTAAATACCCTCAGATTCCCGAGCAATAGAAACTGTAGGTTAATAAAGGTTTGCTCTTTTAAGCCACTTTATTTAGGGAAAATTTTTTCAAAACAATAAATATCTAAATACAGGTTTTAGATGGTATTATTCATACCCAATATTTTAATTCAGATATTTGGAGAATTGTATCATTTATTGTTTTATTACCCACATATACATTCATATATATATATATTTGAATATCGAAACAATTAAAAGAGTGTTTAGTATACAAAAATTTGTTTCTGAGCCTACTTTGAATTGCTATTTGAACACACTGGCCTTTTGTCTGTCTCAAACATGCCAAACTTATTCTTATCGTTTGCTCTTTCTATTTCTCGTCTTAAATGATTCCCACCCTCCACCCCAGATTATCACAATGATGCTTATCAGCATCAGTCACCACCTCAGAAACATTTTCACTGAAGAGCCTATAGGTGTTATATGAATGAACATTTCTGCTCGCCAGGTTGGTTTTCATGATATTTGTCCGTGACTGTATTTTTTTCCTCTTCATATGTTCGGTGTGATTCTAGACACTTCCATGACAAAAATCTCCCTCCATTATGCTGATAACTTCCTCTGTGGAATCCATATCTTAATGTCTAACTGCACCTTCACATGGAGCAAGTTTGCATGTATAATTCACATGCAAATTTGACTTTTTATATATCAGACTCTCAGCATTGTTGCCAATATATCTTACCTCCTGTGTTCAACATTTAATTTGTGACTCAAGAATCCCGTGAAAAAAGCCTGGAAATTTATTCCACGTGCTTCCCTCATCAACACTCTAATATTGTCAGACATCATACCATGTAAAGTTTTAATTTAATTATCACTTATGTATCTCCTCCTCTCCATACCAGCTGTCACTGTGCATATTCAAGTCCTAGAGGTGTTGCAATACTCTTTCAATTTGTGTTAAATTCACACTCTATTCTGCAAGAATAAATTTTAATATGTCTGTATTACCAACAAGTAATATAGTTATATTAGTGGTAATAGATCAGAGATAATATATGAATACCTAAACAGAATTTTAAAATAAAATACATTTACGTGTGTGATGCTAAGAATTGACACATCTCAAATGAACATCAAACGTGTTCATTTATATATTTTTTTATTTCATTTGCCATTTCTATTATATTTTCATATACCCATTACAGTCTAATTGCATATAGTTGTTTATATTTTTCTTAATTGTATAGCTGAACTTAAAATCACCCTTGAAGTCAAAGCTATAACACATAAATAATTAGAGTTTAACTAAGAGACCACAAAGTGATATAGGTTAATTTTTGCTCATTTAATGAAATGTAGATTGCTTTCTACTAATCTCATGCAAGCAATTGATGTAAATCCCTTGATAAAACTTAATTCTCTAAACTGAGCTTCTTTAAAATAAATGATGAGAGTAAAACATTGCCAAGGGCATGTACCTCAATTCAAGACACGATCTTAGAGACTGTTCAAATGTATAGGACTGTTGGAAAACAAGCTGAGAGCCTGAGCATAAAGGGTTAAGCATTTAAAAAGCATGCTTGCTGGAAAAGAAACATTAGTAAATGTCTCTAAGGACTCTGCATACTGCAGACCTCAGTAGGAGGAAGCAGAGCGGAATGAACCCACCACTAAGAAGTTATTGTATAAATTCCTAAGAAAAACTATCTAGAAATACAGGAACTGGCAGGTCTCTTACATGCCAAGCAGAGGAACTAGCGAAGGATGCCCTACTTTTGTTATCAGCTTTGTAGTATATATAAAAAGCAGCTTCACCCTAAATAAACTTGCCTGCATTCCCCATGGAGTGAGGTCCCCTGATCCCAATCTTTCTCTGGATAATTCCCGGCACCGTCTAACTCCACGTTGAATTATAACGATGGCGCCCAACGTGGGGCACGACTAGTCTTTTCTCATCATCTTTTTCTCTGGATCAGTGCCGTGGAAACAAGGACTGCTGTTGCTGGGTCGGACGGTCCTTGCATTCTGTGTGGTGAGTCAAATTATCTTGATTGTCAGGGTAATGGGTAATCAGTCGACTCGGTTAGAGGAATATTCCCAAGTTTTGAAAACCCTGTTAAAGAGTACAGGGGTATTTGTGACGACCCATGAGTCACTAGAACTCTTTTCTCTTGTACAGAAACATTGTTATTGGTTTCAGCCGCAAGGGTGGGATATTTTAAACCTGAAACAATGGAAGTTAGTAATGAAAGCTTTAAAAAGGGCTTATCAAAAGGGAGAGATAATTCCCATTCATATATGGTCTTTGTATAGTCTTATTTCTGTTGCTCTTGAACCATTACAATCAGATGAAAATGAAGATTTTAAAATGGATACTGCTAGTGCTAAAACTATAGTAGAACAAGCTAATGATGATTTTAATGAAAATACATATGAAAAAATTGATGAACAGGCAAAAACAGATAAACTCAAGTCTAATAAAAAGAAAAAAAAGAAAAAGGGAGTTTATGGAACTTTTCCAGCAGTCGTTAAGCCGTCCGCTCCAAAAGATGATTTATTGTCTTTTAAACCATCCTTTGCGCCTCGTAAGGTATCTATTGATCCATTTTTTACAATATTTGATGACCCTCCAAAAGTTCCTGTTTTTGTGCCAGAACCATCCTCTTCAATTATAAAAAGTATAGCACAGGGAAGTAGAGAAGGAAATTCAGAGGCTATGCAATTTTTTACTTTTCCAGTAACAGTAACTCAAATTCCAGTAGATGTTAACAATCCCCAAGGAGGTGTACAATATGAGCATGCTCCTATTCCTTTTAAAACTATCAAAGAATTAAAACAAGCATGCACTCAATATGGTGTAAATTCTCCTTATACTCAAGGATTGTTGCAAGGACTGGCACAAGCAGACAGATTAATACCCTGGGATTGGGATTTGTTAGTTCAAGCTGTTCTTAATTCAGCAGAACTTTTACAATTTAAAACTTGGTGGGCTGATGAAGCTAATATTGTAGCATGACAAAATCAACAGCAAAATCCACCAGTGCCTATTACTGCTGAACAAATATTAGGAATAGGTCAATGGGCTGGGGTTCCTCGCCAAGCTCAAGATGATGATATTGCCATTGTGCAAGTTCAGTTGTGCTGCCTAGCCACCTGGCAATGAATCTCCACCCCTGGACAGGCTGTACAATCATTGTCAAAAATTGTTCAAGGAAATACTGAACCCTATGATGAATTTGTAGCAAGGCTGGCAGATGTAGTCAACAAGACAGTAACTCAACCTGATCTTAAAAAAAAAAAAATGCCTGTTCCAAAAGATTTAGTAAGATTAATATTAGGAAAATCTAGCATCAGTTACAGGAGCATCACTATTCTGTCAAAAGAGTTAACTAAGATAAGTACAGCATTTTGACAGCAACTTTGTAAACCTCCTACTGCCTACATAATGATAAGGCTGTGGGATGATAGGGGCTAAAAGAATTAAACCACTAGAAGAGTAGAAAAACGTGGCAACATTAGTGTTTTCTGTTCTGTTCCCATGCTGATTCTGGTTGGGCCAGTGTGGCCAAATTGATAAAATTAGTGCAAAATTTTTATTAAGGTGTTAAAAGGAGTTTTTAGTTTTAAATCACTAGCTTACTCCTGAACTTTGAGCCTAAGTGTACTCCTAAAGAGTAATAATCCAAAATACACATGTTAAATATCTGTATAAACTGCTAAATTAAAGCTTAACTGTATTTATGCTGTTTAAGTTGTCCTAGCTGGTTGCTGATTACGAACAAAAGTGTTTCAAAGAACAAGCTTATATATTACAGGTAACACAGATTCCAGAAAAAAATCTTAAAAACAGTAAACAGTAAATCAAAGATGTGAAATGATGGAGGGCTTGAAGACAGCCATACCAAAAAAGTGAAAATTGTGGGTCAAATTAGTAAGCTTTATGTTTCTGTTGGTGTGTCATAATTCTTTTTGTGTTTGTCTGTTTGTTCAGTGTCAGAGTATATTTTGATACCTCCGGATGGTAATATTAAATTGATAAATGAAAATTCTTACAAGAGCTCTACTAAAATTTGGTAAATTTGTTTAAGAGAATGTGTTCTGTGAAGGTAAAATTTGTCTTGAGATAAAATGACTATAGTCTATGTGGTTAAGGATAGTTATGGGGAGTTTGAGGAAGCACTGCTTAAATGGAAATATATAAATGGCTAATTCCAAGAAGTCATTATTAAACAGAAAACCAAATTAATAATAATAATAAAAGTAACTTCATAACAGGAAAACCTGTCAGCAGCCAGCCTCCCCTGCCAACTTGCCTTTAAAGGACTGTTTCTAGTGTTACATGCTACTAAGTATTTAAAATGAAGAAAAATTATATTTGCATGCAACCAATTTAAATCATCATTTTGACAAGTTTGTTTACTGTTGATGGTAATTGTATGTTGTCAGAAGTTTGCTTGGAAACAGTTTCCAAAATCATTGTAGTAACTTAAGTATGGAAGGTATGTAGACTGTGTTTTTATTATTAAGGAAAAAGACAATAATCTTGTCCTAAAATAAAATGACTGGTTATTAAGAAAGTGTAAAATGCAGGACAAAAGCTGAAGGAATACAGAAAGTGCAGAAGGTGTGCGGAAAAAGAATTCTTGTGGTTAAAGTTAAATAAAATTTGATGAATCTATCTATAAAGTTTTAAAAGCTTTGGTATCAGATAGTATACTGATGCAAAGTTGAAATTTTGTTCTTTTTCAAAGTTTCTCAAGTCATCAATCTGTTTAAGTAAAAGTTTACAAAAAAAGTAACTAATCAGTGTGCAATAAAGCTTCTTGTACTTTAGCCTTATTGTTTCTGTGGAGAAACAAGTTTTATCACTTTTGAAAGAACATAATGTCCAAACCTGCTTTCTCAAAGTTAAATTCAGCAGAGCTTATGCTCCCCCTATTCAAAGGGGCCCATGCATCCCCTATGCAGAAAGGCTTATGTGCCCCCAATTTAAAGTTGCACAGCTTTTGCCTATATAACCTCACTGGTTAGAAATCTTATACGCATAGAAAATAAAAGTTTATTCATTGGATGTGTGCTGATTAAAAGTCTTATTATTGCCTGTTGTTATAAAATATACTGTAGTTATGAATAATGTATAATATACTTAAATACTAATCAAAACTTCAGTACAATACGTTGCATACTTAAGTAATTTAATAATTTGTATATTACACATAGAGGTATTTTATCAAGTATATATATATAAATCTCTTGTTTTAAATTTGAACAGTCCTGAAACTGAATGTATTAAGAAAAAGTTTGGTAAATATTATTCCAGCCTAAAAGTAAAGCATCATGCAGAAAACTTCATTAATCAACAAACCAATGCCTTACTAGTTAACACTTTTCATATTTCAGGAAGCATATTGAAAATTAAAATAGTAAGCACATCCAAGGATGTTTTGTAACAAATTAAAAAAGATAACATGCATTTCAATGGGTGTTGTATTCCTCCCTGGGGGAGCTGGCCACTCTCCCAGGGACTGATGCATAAACCTTAAAATGTAATGCCCAGGGAGTGTTGTGTTCCTTCCTAAGGAGGCTGGCCCCTTCCTCGGGAATTAGCAAAATACTCACAAGTTGGCATCTACAGTATCAAATTTGTTAACCTAAACACAGTCAACCAAAACTCTAGCATCAGTTGCTATTTCAACACTTCCCAGGTAAAAGATAAATATTGGTAAGTATATATATGAAACTTCTTTATTTATCTGTCATTCTATAACTTTGTTCAATATTGACTTGATCTTTTAATTAGTTATGTTATTTATGTTTCTCACCCTAATTGTCAGTATAAGCTTATTAAACTAAATATATACATTAACATTTATTTTATATCTATCCAAGACTCTAGCCAACAGTAAGCCAAATATATCAATGTATCCCCTAGTTTGGTAAGCATGTGAATATATATATACCTATCATAAAAAATAGAAATCCTAAAATTAATGTTACAAAAACAAAAAGGGGGAAATGGTGAGGTGCGAGAACAATTATATCAAGCATTATTTACAATAAATTTTTTAAGCCAAAGGTCAGAATCATACACATCAGCAGCAGAGCATTTCTGGCAAAAATCAGGCAAAAATACAGAAATAAATATTAGACAAAAACAACTAATGAAATCTATCATTATTTTGGGAATTTTGGGGACGTCATAAGTATAAATACGTCACTAAATTGAACTCATCAGGGAAGATTTATCCCACAACTATGGGACACTAAACTTAACAAAACTAAAAATTATTTGTGGAAAATATTTTTGGGAACTAGCCCAAGTTTTGAATGGCAAGGCAGTAAAACTAATAATACCAGTTTAAAAAGAAAATCCACTTCATTTCTTGAAGTATGTGTACGGGATCCCATTGTTTTTATAGTAGGAACAGTGAGCATTAATAAAACATGATTTTTCTGCAGCAATTGCTCCATTTACACTTGTGTATCAAAGTCTGTTTTACAGGAGAGTTCTACTGCGGTTCTAATAGGACAATGGCATCGTGGAATATGGCTTCTGGTTCACATGAATCACTGCTGGAAGTCTTCCCCTGAGAGCCAAATACTTTGGCACTTTCTAAATCATTATTTGAAAAGAACCAAACATTTAATTGGATTTATTATAGCTGCTGTATTAGGGCTTATAGGTATTATTACAGCTGCTGCTGTGGCAGGAACTGCCCTACATGAGAATATCCAAACACAACAATATATTAAAAATTAGCATCATAATGCTAGTGAGCTATGGCATAGTCAAGCATATATAGATGAGCAAATTAATAATAGGCTTAATGACTTAGAGATGACTGTTACACAAATGGGAGATCAGGTATATAATCTAAATTTAAAACAAGGTTTGAAGTGTGATTGGAATGAAAGTGCTTTTTGTATCACTCCTCTCCCATACAATGATTCCCATTATGAATGGGAAAAAATTAAAAATCATTTAATAGGTCATCACCCAAATTTATCTATAGAAATTACAGATTTGCAAAAAAGGATTTTGAGCATGTCTCAATCAATTTACTATACTTCCAGGTAGCGAATTTTGGCAATCAGTAACAGATCAATTAAATAAAATAAACCCCTTACATTGGTGGAAATC
This sequence comes from Cabassous unicinctus, assembly GCA_029593785.1. Classification (NCBI taxonomy): domain Eukaryota; kingdom Metazoa; phylum Chordata; class Mammalia; order Cingulata; family Chlamyphoridae; genus Cabassous; species Cabassous unicinctus. The sequence continues at coordinate 2,540 of JAQZBX010022801.1, read as the reverse complement.
AACCTCTGTGCTTGCTTACTTCAGTGTGGTAATCATTGGTGCTCTGCTACTCTTGACTGTATTAAGAGGCGTTCGCAAAGCCCTGCTGTCCCGCATTAATAGGGCTGAAAAGGCCAGCCATGCCAATAACTTGATTCTGCTTAAAACCCTTGACTCTCAAACCCCTGTCCACGGAGCTTGGCTGGTGGCCAATGACGGGTAAGACCTTCAGAGGAGGGCAACCTAAGACAGGCACAGTCACCCTGGACAAAAAACAAAAAAGGGGGAATTGTTGGAAAACAAGCTGAGAGCCAGAGCATAAAGGGTTAAGCATTTAAAAAGCATGCTTGCTGGAAAAGAAACATTAGTAAATGTCTCCACAGACTCTGTATACTGCAGACCTCAGAAGGAGGAAGCAGAGCGGAATGGACCCACCACTAAGAAGTTATTGTATAAATTCCTAAGAAAAACTATCAACTTCCCTGCATTACACATGGAGTGAGGTCCCCAGATCCAAATTGTTCTCTGGATAATACCCGGCACCATCTAACTCCACGTTGAATTACAACATAGGGCCATATTTTTTCTTCTATTAGAAAAATCAATAGGAATTTGAAGCAATAATAACAATTCAAGATTGGCACAGTATGAATTGAATCAATAGAAAATTCTGTCTGTATGGGAATAAAAGCTATTGAAAAAAAAGTGACTTTTATTTTTCAGGTTTTGATACATCTACTTAACCCTAGAAATGATATGTTCTCGTAGACCTTCCCAAATTGAACAAAGACACCACAGTTCTGGTAATTCACTCTCAAATAAAACTCTGAGAGTTAGAAGTCTATGGCCAGATTGAAGTAAGATTCAATATTTTGTCCTTTTCCTGGGTTGGGCAGATTGTGAATAAAGTAAGTTTCTGGTGTGATGAAAGTATTCTATATCTTGCTTTGTATTTTGATTCTCATGGGTGCATTAAAATGTTAGACCACATCAAACTGAACAATAAAGATGTGTACATTTTATTGCATATTAGTTGTACCTCATTAAAAAAGGAAAAAATAAAACCAAATATTAGAATCAAATGGATTCCCTTTAATAAATGCTATCACATAAAAGCTAGATAATCTAAGGCAATATGACTGTATACCACTTGCATAAGCAAGGTAAATCACAGGAAAATGAAAGATGTCAAACAAAATCATACTTCAAATATGAAACAATCATAAAATCTGAGATTATCTTTTGACCATTGGATTGGGTTTCATAAAACCTTCATGCATGAAATGAGTATGAAAATAGTACCCTTTAGTAGTCTTGACTGATATTCACCAATCATTAAATATGTTGAATATTCCTTAATATGCTTAATTATCATATGAACATTCTGCTGGGAGAACTGGTGACCATATCCAAAAGAAAGAAAGAGACCCCTATCTCACATCTTATACAAAAATTAACACAAAATGGATCAAGGACTTAAATATAAAAACAACCACCATAAAACTCTTTAAGGAAAATGTAGGAAAACATCTTCAAGATCTTGTTGTAGGCGGTAGTTTCTTAAACCTTAAATCCAAAACACAAGCAATAAAAGAAAAAAACATATAAATGGGACCTCCTCAAAACCGAACACTTTTGCATATCAAAGGACTCTGTCCAAAGGGTGAAAAGGCAGCCGACTCAATGAGAGAAAATAATGGGCAAGCACATGTCTGACAAGGGTTTAATATCCAAGATATTTAAGGAGATCATACACCTCAACAATAAAAAGACAAAGTATCCAATTTAAAAATGGGCAAAAGACTTGAAAAGACAACTGTCCAGGGAAGAAATACAAATGTCAAAGAAACACATGGAAAAATGTTCAGCATCACTAGAGATAAGGGAATTGCAAATCAAGCCTACAATGAGATATCATTGCACACCTATTAGACTGGCTAGTATTGAAAATACAGGGGGCAAGGGGATGTGGCCCAAGTGATTGGGCTTCTGCCTACCACATATGAGGTCCCTGGTTCGGTTCCCAGTGCCTCCTAAAGAAGACAGCAAGCTGGCACCATGGGAAGGTGTGGCAAGCTGACTGACACAACAAGAGACACAAGAAGAAAAACATGAAAGACATAAAAAAGTAGGGAGTAGAGATTCCCACTGCCTCCTAAAGAGGATGAGCAAGTCTGCAAGCTGACACGGCAGGCAAGCATGGCAAGCTGATGCTACAAGATGATGCAACAAGATACACAAGAAGAAAAATGCAATGAGAGGGACAATAAAGCAGGGAACGGAGGTGGCTCAAGTGGTTAGACACCTCCCTCCCATATCAGAGTCCCGGCTTCGGTTCCTGGTCCCTTCTAAAGAAATAAGGAGATCACGGCAGAGAGTGGACAGGGTGCGGCATGGGTGTCTGTGCTGTGGGTGTGTGGAGTAAGAAGCTTGGGACATCTATCTGGACAGATCGATGGTGTGGACTGAACCATAGAGATTCACCTAATCTTTTGCCTTCAAGGGAACATAGAAAGAAACAAGAAAATAAAATAAGAAGAAAAAGTATCATAGAGCAAACT